>PVKN010003080.1:0-39002 GCA_004027915.1 Capromys pilorides
AAGAGAAGAAAAAAAAAAAAAAAAATGGGGCCGGGAGAGTTCTTTTCTTGAGACGAGCTCTCACTCTATGGTTCAGGCTGGCCTTGGAGTCAAAGAGACCTTCCTGCCTCAGCTTTCCAAGTGCTGGAATTACAGGTGTATGCCACTGGACACCATTTAGGGTAATTAGTTTAAATGTGAGTAAGGTCATACTCTTTCAGGACAAGCAGTCCCCTTCTGGGGATGCATCCCAGGACCCCCAGGCACTGCCAGCAATAATAGAGGCCAAACGCTGTTTGAATATACATAAATATACATACTATAATAAAGTTTAATTTATAAATTAGGCATAGCAAAAGATAAACAGTAGCCCATAGGAAGCTTCCTCGGAATGCTTTTCCATGGGGCCGAAGCCCACTCGCCCCTCACCTTAGCCCCAGTGCCCAGAAGACTCATACTCAACCTTCAAAACCATATTTGCATCTCACCTGCCTGCTTTTCTTGAGACTGGAACAGAATTAATACTTCCTCTCTCTACCCTCATCTGTATCTTACACTAAGGTAAAAAACTGTCAAAAGTACAATGATTTCTTGTCTTTAAATCCCAGAATCTAGCAAAACTGCCTGGTTGCCCAAAGAGCATTTCTTCAGAGACAACACATCCTTAAACTTCATCATGAATATTCTGAAGAATTAAGACTTCTTCTTAAACAGATTCATATTTACTCATGCAGATGTCAATAGCGACACATCTTTTTAACAAAGTGATTACTATGAAATCTCTAATTTCTTATATTAAAAAGAATTTGTTTCCATTTTTCAACTATACTATAAAGTTATAGTAATCAACACAGTATGATGCCAGCATAAAACATGTCCAAAGAACCAAAGCCCAGAAATAGACCCATAGATACATTATGATCAACTGATCCTTGAAAAGCACAAGATTGTGCAGTGGGAAAAGGTTGTCACTTCAATAAATGGGGCAAGGAAAGCTGTACATCCAGATGGCCAGGAAAGAAATTCAACTTTTATACCACATGCAAATTAACTTTAGAGGGGCTTCCGTACAACAGCTAGCTCCTGGCTGAGACGTCGGAAAAAATGGGTGTGGCAACGAGGAGTTTTCATATGATACCAAAAATATAATCAGCAAAAGCAGAAATAAGTGAAACTGTAAGGTAACAATTTTCTGCACAGCAAATTAAAATAATAATAATAATAACTAACAAAATTAAAAAGCAAGCCATGAAAATGGAGAGTTATAAACTGTATATTTATGAACTGGCTAATAATCAAAGATATCAGACAACTCAATTTTTTAAAACTCTAGTACCAGGGAGATAGCACGGCAGCATAAGCACCTGCCTGGAAAGCTCAAGGTCTTGAGTTTGATCCCTGGTACCAAAACAGTAAATAATAATAATAAGAAGAAGAAGAACAACAACAACAACAACAATAATGTCCAGCAAAATACCTGAATATTGTTTCCTAGAGGACATACAAAGAACAAGAAAGAAGATATATTGAGGAAAACGTGAATAGAGTGCTTTGGCACTCAGTGTGGAAATGGAGATCACATCCTCTAGAGAAAACAGCCTGGGGCCCAGCACCTGGCTATCCCCGTAGTCTTAGCACTCTGGGAGGCAGAGGCAGGAGTATCACAAATTCAGGCCCAGCCTAGGCAACTTAGTGAGACCCTGCCTCAAAATTTAAAGGGCCAGACAGACAGCTCAGCAGACTAAAGCACCAGCTTAGGCAGGCGCAGGAACCTGGGTTTGATCTGCAGACTGGGCATGGTAGCACGTCTGTAATCTCAGTGCTTGGGAGGCTGCAAACAGGAGGATCACTAGGAGTCTGATTTGTGTGGTGCGACCCTATAGACCCCGCACTAAATAAAAAATTTTTAAAAATCAAAATTTAAAGAAAAAAATTAAAAGGGCTGGGCTCAGCGTTAAGGTCCTACATTCATTCCCTAGGACCTCTAAAGGGTGAAAGAAACAGTATGGACACTTTTCATAAATTTAAAAGCTGAGCGACCATGCGATCTAGCAACTTCACTCCTGAGTACATCCAAAGGAAACAAAGGTCTGCGTTGTGAGGAGACAACTACACCCTGAGGTGCGCTGCAGTGGAGGTGTCAAGCCAGGGTCACAATCTAAGCTTTCCGTCCATGGGCTGATGGCTGGAGGGGGGCAGGTGAGTGGCACAAATGTCGTACTCACCTACACTCATGTGCGCACGCGTGCGTGCACGTGTATACACACACACACACACACACACACACACCATGGAATATCACTCAGCCATAAAAACAGAAAACCCTGTCATTTGCAACTTAGATGAACCTGGAAGACACTGAGCTGGGTGAAACTAGTAAGCCTGATACAGAAAAATGGAGAGCGTAGGACCTCAGTGATGTGGGAAATCCGTTACCTGAGCCCTCGCTCGCAGCCCTGCACACACAGCAGGAACTGGCTGCTGCGAAACGCCGGTGCATTGATGTGATGGTGGCAGTCACCACGCGATGGGTACCAAGGATTCATATTATGCATCTTGAATCTATGCAATCTGTGTTTATCGACTGTCAATAAATCTGAAGCCAGGCATGTTGGTACATAGCTAATTCCAGCAGAAAGACTGCTGTGAGTTCAACACCAACTTGGACTACAAGCGTGACCCTTTCTATGAGGGCGGGGGGCGCTGAATTAAAGTAAGATTAAGAAAAATAAAGAACTCCAGTCATGTGTGGTGGGTCACAGGTATAATCCCAGCACTCTGGGAAGCTGAGGTAGGAAAATTGCAATTTGAGTCAAACATGGGTAATTTAGCAAGTTCCTGTTTCAAAACAAAAAGTAAGAAAACTAAGAGCTGGGGAGATATCTCAATGGAAACATTGCAGGTTCAATTCTTTGTGTTAAAAAAAAAAATCCCTCAACTATAAAGGGCAAATTTAGATAATCTTTATAAACATTCTATACCAACTATCTGAATATTTCTAATATTCCCAGTAAATTCTTTCATATTCATGAAGTATAAATTTATAAAGAAATAACACCTTTCATAAAAAATATATGAAATTCTTTTTCACTAAAAAAAAAAAAGCTTGGCTAGTTATAATTGCCTTTTCTGTGAAAAGCGTCTCCCTTTTGAGGTGAAATGAAGGCTGCAGTGTTCGCAAGCAGCCTGGCTCCTACAGTGCTGAGATTTCTAAACCACGCAGTGACCATTCAGAGCAGCATGGGTTCCCAGACAGACAGGACAGAGAGCTGGTCACATGCAAAGCCTCTCTTTTATTTATCAGAAAGAATTTGTCCCCCAGGAAACACTGTCCACGCTGTCTACCCATTCGGTCAAGTCAGTAGAACACAGCACAGGCTCATGGCACGAGCCTGAAATCAGATGCCTGGGTTCAAGCTCAGGCTCTGCCAAATTCTGGACCTTGGACGAGATAACTGCTCCATCTGTCGTTTTCATATCATTCATAGAATGACGCTATGGTGGTATCAATGCATGGAGCTAGCAGAGTGAGAAGGAACTACACATATGAAGAGTTTAACACAGTGCCTGAGTGCTAGATCAAAGTTAGGAATGACGTCACACAGCTTGGACACACAGCGCACTCTCAGTAGTCAGTATTAGCTGCGAGGAACTGGGCTCTGTCGACTGAGCTATTTGAAAGAATTCTAAGCAGTCATTCTGAAAAGCAGACAAATCACTGAAAACTCCGAGAACGCGACGATGGAATGCCTATCTTGGGGTGGTGCTTGCTAGCAAGGTGAGTGGTTAATGTACTTTCCAAGAGATAAACCTTGGTGCACACAGCCCTAGGCTGCCCTCTGTGCAGGCGAAATCTATTCAACTAGAGGATTTGAACTTGGAGAGTCACTTTACAGCTTCATTCTTTTCAGTGGCACAAAACGTTTCTTACTGGGAACTTCATGGCAGGGGTCTTCACAAATAAATTTGAAAACAAACTTAACCCAGTGGATATTTAACAGCAAGCAGGTAACGCCATCTAGTCCTGTTTCTAACAGGGCTTTCATTACCATGTACTTTAGGGGCTTTTCACTGGCCTTAGTAATTCAGGATATGCTACCTAACAATCTTTGTTTATTACACTAGTTCAGTGTACACTAGTTTATTACACTAGTTCACTGAACATCACTAGTTCAGTGCTGAAGGGCATTAAATAATCACAGACATTTTCCATGGATAAGCAAGTCAAAAATACCATGGAGGGCCGAACTCAGCTATCTGAGTATCTATGTCCATCACAGTGGCCAAAAGAGAGAAGCACTCCAAGTGGCTATCCATGGAGAGTGGATAAACAAAATGGGATGTGAGGATCTAGAGTGGAATACTCTACAGCTTTTAAAAAGATAGCAGTGCTTACACATATGCTACAACATGGATGAAGGGGAGAACATCATGCCAAGTGAAAGATGCCAGTTGCAAAGGGAAACTGTTGAGTGATTCCACTTCGTTGTGATTCCCAGAATCATTCCATTCAGGGACAGAAGGCAGGGTGGCAGTCGCCAGGGCTTGCAGGAGATGTGAAAAGCGGAGTTTCAAAGGGGCAGGGTGAGGGACCGGAGATACATAGCTCAGTGCAATTAGCACTTGTCTGTCAGGCACAAGGTCCTGAGTTGAATCCCTGGTACCAAAAAGGAGGGAGGGTGCCGGGTTTCAGTGGGTAAAGATAAAAACATTCTAAGGATGAACTGTGGTCACGGATGCACAAGGACAGGAGTAAACTCAGTGTTAAGAAACTCAATTCTTAAGACAAAAAAATGTATCGTGTAGTTCCTATAACTTTACAAAGACAGGAATTATCAGTGAGTTTGGATTAAAGAAACTTCATCTAGGCGATGCTGAATGAGATAAATCTTAAGAAACTAGATAGCAACACTGTCTTTGGCCTCTTGAACCAATAAATACATAAATATGATAAAAAAAAAAAACATCTCCTTTGTCTCCCTTCAGTTCAAAAGTAGCTCAAACACTAAACTACTCAAAAACTAGGAGGAATAAGTACTCAGATGCTGCTGAGATTTGATTCTAAGTCCCAGTAATGTGACACACATTTTGCTTGTGAGTTTCGATGTCTTCAGTAGAGTATCCATAAGAATGGGAGGCAGCAAAAATGGAAATCAAGTTGTCATAACCTTTACTGTCAATGCAAATCCTACTAATTTCAGTTGGGTCAACCCCAGTAAGAGTGAACACTGTCAAGCTGGGGAGATAGCTCAGCAGCATAAGTGCCTGCCTGGCAAGAGCAAGGTCCGGAGTTAGATCCCTGGTACCACATGCTGTGATATCCCTGAAGCCAGGCATGATGGGACACACCTGTAATCCCAGCGCTGGGGAGCTGAGGTAGGAGGATCACTATGAATCTGAACTGCATAGTGAGACACTGTACCTAGAAGAAAGAGAGAAAGAAAGAAAGAAAGAAAGAAAGAAAGAAAGAAAGAAAGACAAGGGAAGGAAAGGGAAGGGAGGAGAGGAGAGGAGAGGAGAGGAGAGAAGAGAAGAGAAGAGAAGAGAAGAGAAGAGAAGAGAAGAGAAGAGAAGAGAAGAGAAGAGAAGGGAAGAGAAGACTGTTACTCTTTCTTAAGTGAAAATACCCTTAATTAGACACTAGGAACAGAGAGACAGCCTGGCTCTCCCACCTCAGTTCCTGTTTCTCAGGGCTTATGCACATGGCATGACTATGGGCAAAACTGTCCCTCTGCTCTCAGTACTTCATTTTATCCTTTTCCTTTCTGTCCTCCTCCACACCCACATTTATTGACATTTTACAATGTGCCGCCACCAAAGAGCTCACAGAGTGAAGCAAGGAATGTCAGGAAGTAGGAAGACCAGAAAAAGCCTTTCCATCGCAGCCACTCCTTCTGCTGCACAAGCTTTCAAAGAATGAATTCTGAAGTCAGCCTACTGCGAAACCAGACCATCTATGTTAGCGACAGGGAACCATTTAGAGCCCAGGGCTGAACTGCAAACCAAGCCCAGCCACTTATCACAAAATGCCAACACTACGAGTCAGCCCGAATATGGAGGTTTTGCATCTTAGGAAAAAAATCTCATACTTTGACATCTTTTGTCTTAAAAGAAAAACAACACATAAGCTATAGATGCACCTCCACTCTTCTGACTTGTCAAAAAGTAAAGAGGGGCCAGCCAAATAGCTCAGTGGATTAAAACACCTGCAAGCAGGTAAGGGGCCAGGGGCTCGATTCCCTGGGCCTGCAGTGCTGGCCTTGCCCCCCGGAGTGTACTGAGATGGCCATTGAGACTGAGCGTGGTGGCACATGCCTGTAATTCCAGCTCTTGGGAGACTTTAAACAGGAGGTCACTATGAGTCCAATCTAGTAGTGAGACCCTGAACATCCTGTAGATTCTTTCCTAAAATACAAAAAAAAAAAAAAACCTAAAGAGAAGCTAGCCAGACAAATGATCACTCCCCCTAACAAATGCTACGGTTACATTTGCTAAATCTTATCCCAGCATAGAAGAGAACTGAAAAACGGGACAGCAGGACACATTGGACAGTGGACATCCTTGTCCTGGTTTTGATTAACCAGACATTTTTACTATAGGAGGTTAGAAGCAACCGTTTCAAAAACTAAACAAAAGAATAGTTTCAGGAGGTAACAGGATCTATAATGAAGTGTCACACTGGGAGATGGCAGAACCCGCAAAGACCCCAGGCAGCTCTGGGTCATCTCTCATACATCTTTCCCCCAGCTCTCGGGTCTGGACGAAGAGCTCCAACTGGCAGCCAGCCCCTTGGCAGGAATACACTCACTAGATTTAATGCAGTCTGGAAGGTGCCACAGAAGACTCGATACATTTGAGTTCCCTTTCTGATTCTTAAAAGGTAAGGTATTTTTATTCATTCTGATTATAGCTTCTGCTGGAATTAGAAACAGGTGGCATATGAATATTTGGTATTGCTGGCAGTGAATTTGCATATCAACAGAAAACAGAAATTTTTTAATCACATAAATCATATATTGTAATCACAGAAAAAATAGCTCTTTCAATTTTTCTTGGTGAGGGATGTATTTTTAGAAGGCGTAAGACTCAAGCAGCCTCGAGGCCAGCCGCTATCCGATAACCTGTGGCATGGCAACGACTCTGCCAGGTTGTCAGAGAAGGCCACACGGGTATGTTTACTTTCCTAAAAGGGAAGCTGACAAAGACTGATCAGGCTTTGGAAGTCTGCTATCAATTAAGAATAAATAACCTGATGAGTTGATTCAAGTTTTCCCCATCTTGGTAAAATGCAACTGGGTCTTTATTTCTGTCCCATCTGCCATTAAGAAGGGGAAGAAAAGGGCAAACAAGAGAAAACACACTGGCGTTTAAAAAAAAAAAAAAAAAACCAGTTTAACTTCTCTTCATATTTTTATTGGAAAAAATACTTCATTGCCCAGTATTCTATTCATAAATGAGGCCCACGGAGCCTCCCAAATGTAACCTGGGTCTGCATCTGGGGAATCCTCCGCAGGTGAGGGGCTGAATCCCTGCTGCTTATTCCTCAGGAGTTCTGTGGTTCTTGGATAACGCTCTGGAGAGATAGCAAGTGAGCTACAGCTAGGCAGCCGCAAGCGAACAGAGACGGGCTTGGGAAGCCAGGGTGAGCGCGTCCTGCAGGTCGGCCTCTAGTCACACTCGCCAGAAACTTGGGGGAGAGAGGCAACCCTACCGGCCAGAACTCGCTTCCCTTTCCTTTTTCCATGGACTGTTTCAAGGCTCAAGGAACAGATTCAACTCAGTTTCTCTCTTCCATGCCTCTGAAGACTACCAGGAAGGCTCTGGACCCAATGAGAGTCTTAGAAACGTCCAAACACCCCACCCTGCAAGCTGTAGCCCCAGCACCCCACTCCCTGTCCTGATGCTGGACCCACTCTCAGGAAAGAGCACCAGGAGAGAGGCAGTGTCATTTATGTGCGGAACTCTGCATCCTGCCCAGCACCCTCACAGGTGAGGAGACAAATCCTACCAAATGCCACC
Source organism: Capromys pilorides (assembly GCA_004027915.1). Lineage (NCBI taxonomy): Eukaryota > Metazoa > Chordata > Mammalia > Rodentia > Capromyidae > Capromys > Capromys pilorides. The sequence continues at coordinate 7,999 of PVKN010003080.1, forward strand.
TGGCAGCCCTACTGTAAACAAGTATCAGCACGAGGTCAAGCCAGGACAATGAACCAAGAAGAGCTATACCTGGCAGAAAATCTCCCCCAGATCAGTTCACTAATGGCTGAAGAACTTAGGCGTCTTCAAAGCATTTTCTTGTTTGCAGGATAAGATCCACACGCGTATATAAATATTTTAGAACCATCTGGAAGGAAGGCAGGGTTCAAACACCCCACTCTCAGAACCCCTGGTTCCATGGGCCATGGGGTAGCATCTGGTGATTAGCATTGCTGAATGTTAGTGTGCTTGTGATGTTGAAGCTGCTGGTCCTAAGACCATTTGGAGAATACGTGTTCTGGATTCAACCTCCAGCACCTCCAAATACTGGAAATACCAAAGAGAAAACTAATTCTTATAATACTTCTAGGTACCGTTGGAATATTAGACAATCGATATGAAGGACTTTCCCTGAAACACTGTTTGAAGTGTGAAATGCTGGCACATGTATGACTTTAAAAACTACTGCATGGGTCATCTTTAAGGGATACATTTTTGGGAGAAATTTTAAAACACTGGAAGAGAACTGCCACAGGCCACAGAGCCCAACTGCCCTCCTCAGTGGTGACCCTCCTCCTGAAGTTATGCCATGCACGTTGTCACAGTGTGCCCACATGAATTCATAAAAGTAAAATCAAAACTGTAACAGAAAAATAACAGACAAGAAATTTTTTAAAAAGCGAAAAGGATTCCTAAGCACCAGGTTGGGCCAGCCTGTGAAGAGTAACTCGTAGCCCCAAGAGAAAGCACCGTGGTTCTCCATCTAGAAGTCTTCCGCATCCCCAAGTCTCTTACCTGAGCACGCTGAGAGTTAGCGCTTGTGCGGTCAGTTCACCTGAGAATAACAGGAGAAAAATGGAAACTGAGTCAAGCATTGTAACAGTAATTGGGATGATTACACAGTAGCCTAAACTTCATGCTCTAGAAAGCAAAGGGTTTTAGATGCACCCCAGAGTGGCTGCCAACACCAGCCATCTATTAGCACTCATGGGAAATGACCTATCCTAGGCTGTGGTCAGAAGAAAGGGGGCCAGAAGACACTCCGGATCCTGGGTAGTTATGCTATAGCACTTGCTCCATTTAATCTGCTACTACCCCGGGCACCATAGGTTCCAGACAAAGGGACAGGTGTCCAGCACATAATTACTCTGCACCTAGCGTCACCTAACCAGCCATGGTACAGCCATAGATGAAAACCCCCCGCTCACCGACCCCAAAGGGATGGCCCCTTGCACTACATGTTGGCCATACCTTGTGTGGCTTCCTGTTCTGATGCCACCATGCCCTTCATCTCCAGGACGTATACAGTGCTAGATGATGGCAGAGATCCAGTTTGTTCTCTGTGCCCAGCCTTGTCTTTTCAGAAATCTACTAGCTTGTGAAAATATTTTTTTTTAATTTCAAAATAATACCTAATGGAATGCTGAACAAGTTGGGCATAGTGGCACATACCTATAATCAATCTCAGGACTCTGGGAAGCTGAGGCAAGAAGAACACAAGAAAAGTCCAACAGACACAACTTAGAGACCATCCTAGGCAACTTAGTGACTTACCAAGGCCTAGGGTCAAATTTTCAAATTGTTTAAAAGGGCTGAGTTCAATCTGTAATACCAGAAAATAAAAATCCCCAGCAAAATTAGCTAACAACATTTCTGGATAAATGATTTCATGTTTCTTTGGCTGTATTAGAGAATAAAAACTTAAATAAAAATAAAAAGCAACACAGTTTACAACAGCTGGTTATGTCTGAATATAGCAAGAAGGGAACATGGCCATTTGCTGCTCCCTAACAGTTTTAGAGGCTACACCCCAAAGTGCTTTCTTTTGAAACACCTGATTCCAAAAGGACAGTGCTTGATAATGCAGGAAAGAATCAGCTATTTCAGAGTGCTTTTTTTTTTTTTTAAAGGAGAAATAATTGTCTAAGGATCATAAATACACTGCATTCCTAGAGGCCAAGGTGGCACGGCCAGCCGTGGCAAGCGAGCGTGGCTCACCTGGTGGCTGCCTGGCACACGGGGATGCAAGGTCATCTTTTTCTCCATATAGGAACGCATATAATTGGCCAAGCCAGGCGTCCAGTGAATCAGGTGGCAGGACAAGCTATTAGCTAGATCAGTGGTTGGATCTAGGACACAGCTGCCTGGTTCCCTCCCGGCTGAAAATAATTCAGTATTATCAGCCTCCCCCATTAAATACAATTAATGTTATGAAATGGAGAAAATAAGCAAGGGTAAATAAAATGGCTGACACATCCCCAGCACAGCAGAAAACACAAATGCGGAAGGCAGCAGCCTCCCAGGTTGCCGCTGACCCGGAGGTGCTAATGAGAGTGTTCTGCAGAGGCTGCATTCAAAAGCATCCCACACCTCCCTGGCCCTGACCCCCACCCCAGCTTCTCCCCCACATCACAGCAGGAGGGCCCTGCTAATTGGAAAGTGGCCTGAAATTGGCTGCAACAGCACACACAACTCAAGAGCATCCTGTACTGCACACACACACACACACACACACACACACACACACACACGCACCCACGCACCCACACTGAGATGACTTAGTTTTGCTTTTTTTTTTTTTTTTAATCAAACCCAGATGGGCCCGATAAATGAAGTTTTAAAAATTCAAGTATGTGTGTGGTGAGTTTAAGAGAGAGAGGGAAAAAAGGTGGAGATGGTTTTTATAATCATAAATTTCCCCCAAGACTGATGGTAATGACCAGTGATAGATACAACAAAGATGCTCGCTGCAAAGAGACCCTCTAATCACATCAGCTTGTAGTTGTAAAGGAAGATGGTCGCTCTGAATTTCCCTTTATACATAGCAACTTCAAAAAAATCCCTATTTTCTTAGTGTGTCTTTATGTAGGAAAGCCTTCGTGACTTTGAAGGTTCACACAAAACAAACAGGAGTCTTTGCAAGTCCTCCCTGGCCACCCAGGGAGAATCAAATAGTATTTTTTTCTCTGGCAGGCCACCCCAGGATACTGCGAATAAAGAGGAAAAGGAGGAATTCATATGTAGCCAAGATGTGTTTTTTTTTTTAGCCTAGTTATTATACTGTTTTAATCTAAATATTATGCTCTATTTTTCACCAGTGGAGCTCATCAAGATCTAATTATTCATTTATTGGACAGGGCAAGTGTTTGAAATAGTACAAAAATAGGTTAAAATCTGGGAAGGAGTGGAGAGAGGCAAGATTGAGAGGGTTTTTCTGAGAAGCCCAAGGATAGAGAGGAGGATTTTGAAAGTGCTGCTGTTCAGACTGGGAGGAAGCGCAGCCTCTGCGCCCCTGGGCACCCTGGGTCCTGGGAGCCCGTGCAAGGGCTTAGGCTGCAGAGACATCTGGGAGCCTGGGCTCCTCGGCCTCACATGGAGGAGCTTAGGAGCATCAAAGCTTGTGAAGTGTGAGGAGGCCCTCAGTTATAAACATTCTCAGATGCATTCCTCCGACCACGTCTCATGGCCACACAAAATCTCCATTTGGGCCAAATAGAGACCAGACCCTGTAGCCAGACACCACGGAGCCTCGTCTATCAGGCCCATGCTGATTTGCCACTGCTGCCACCCGGCTTCCTGTGCTGCAGCCCCCCGAAGCCACGGCCCTCAGACACACAGGCCACTGACACCAGGTCATGTTGGCACCCAGGGGGCCTTGATTCACTTGATTCACTTCAAATACCCTGCTGTCCTCATCGCTGGCTCAGGTTTGGAGACTCAAGGGTGAAAAGGGGTTCACAGACCTCCTGACTCGAGCTCTGCCACTAAAATACTGTGGGCTTTGGGACTGTTACTTAATTTCACTTCCTGCCTCAGTGCATCTGCATTAGGGCAATGGGGTAGTAACTGTGTTCACTCTGTTAAGTGAAATTAGGACGCTAACCAATGGAAGCTGTTCACACTGTTAGCTGGGCCCTCTTCAACACAAATGCCCCCCTTCCGACAGAAGGCTTCTTTAACACATACAGCCCCAAGTCATCCCCCACTTGTTCTCTAAATCCTCTGGCCCTTTGACAACAGCTGTGTCTGGCTCCTAGTCTCTTCTTGTTTTATTGTCCTGTCCCTGTCGGGCAGCACACCTCCAGGCAGCTGGCTTTCACAGGGCAGGGCCAGTTGATGCATGTTTGCATCCTTCTCAATATCCTGCCTACACACCCTGTCAGACACTTAGGAGTCTTGAATCAGCAATATCCTCTAAATAATCTAGGCCAGTGGTGGTGAACATAGGCATGCATGCTATTGTTTGTATCACTGAAAGCTCTAACAGGTCTACCGCCTCTGATCTAGACAAATAACATAATTAAAGAAAAAATATTGAATCCAAGTGAGAAGGAAAAGATTTCTACATGCTGCACACTAAGTGGGATGGATGGATGGATGGATGGATGGATGGATGGATGGATGGATAAGAAAGTACAGGGAGGGATTCACCAACCAGCAGTCAGCTGCAACATCTAGGATACTGTTCGCAAATCAAATCTTACAGGGCAGGGTACTGATCTGTTTCATAATAGCACCACACTATTCATGAATTTATCTGCCAATTTTTAAAAATGTTATTGCCTTCAAATCCTTTATGAAATCTCTATCAAGAAACCATACCACACAAAGGAACTTGAAGCCATGTACAACGGCACATGCTTCCAGTCCCAGCTAGCACTCTGAGAGGCTACAGCAAGATTTCCAGTTCGAGCCCAACCTGAACAAGAGTTGGCAAGACTCTATCTCAAATCTTAAAAATTAAAAAGGCATAGGAATGTGGCTCAATGCAAAGGCCCTGCACCAGCCAAATAGCTCAGCAGATTAAAGTGCCTGCAAGCAGGCGCAGGGGCTGGGGATTCAATCCCCCACCTGCTGTGCTGGCCCCACCCTCCGGGCGCCCTGAGAAGACCATTGAGACTGGGCGTGGTGGTATGCACCTGTAATCCCAGCTCTTGAGAAGCAGTAAACAGGCAGATCACTAGGAATCTATCTAGTAGTGAGAACCTGAACACCCTGTAGACCCTTCCCTAAAATACAAAAAAAAAAAAAAAAAAAGCCCTGTTGGATCAATAGCAGCGCGTGCGCGCGCGCGCACACACACACACACACACACACACACACACACACCCCTTGAATCAGCATTTATTTACAGGGCCTCGCTATGCAGCTCAGACTCCTAGTGACCATCCTGGCACAGCATGCTGTACTAGGGCTCAAGCCTGGGTCCTTGTGCTTGCCAGCAGATGCTTAGACTGCAGAGCTATCTTCCCAGCCTCTTGAATCAGTATTTCTTTCTCATTTCAGATATTATGATTTCAAACAGAATTGTAATAAAGCTTGTCAGAGAAGCTCAGCTCACATTCACCTTCTGCCACTTGTGCACGCCACAGGTTTGACTGAATGACAAGGCCATGTGTGCCATCACGTGCTTGTCCCCTAGAAGCCCACAGATGGAGCGTCCCGGGAGAACTCCCAGCCCCATGCCATCCCTTGCTTTTCTCGTCCAGTCTGCCACTTCCATCTGTCCCTACACTGATCTTCAGAGGGTAGGACCAGCATAAGCAGCCTCGCCCCAGAGCTACGGACAGGACCCAGGCAAAGGCAGACTGCACAGCACTTGGCCAATTAGGCTTGAGTGTCTGGGCTAGAAGAGCCCCCTTCATTCACCCTGCATGGTTCTGAGAATGTTGCAAGGTTTTCCAATGACAGAAGCTCCAACTAGGACCTGGAGCACCAAGAGAACTTCCCAGAATGCAGCCCCGGAAAGAGTCCTGCGGCTGGGCTGCGCCACACTCCTGAATGCCACATCCCTCCACACAGCTTAAAGCTTTTGAATGAGTTGGAAATGTCACAGGCCTGGCACACCAAGAAGCCAAATCGGGGTTGTTGGGACCAGCAGTGAGCTGAGGCAAGGGCTTTGCAGCAACCGATGCCAACACACACAGACCAGGCGGTCACAGCCCGAGCCTCCCACCAGCCTCCGCCGTATTCTCAGCTTCGGTTAGCTGTGGTCTCAGAGGACAGGCATTTACCTTGACTCTTTCAGGACAGGCACCACATTCCCTTAAATGCTGTTTCATTACAAGCTTCTGTAGCTAACTATTACCATGTCTGATTTATACATTAAACTCTATAATAGGCATAGATGTATATGGGGAAAAAGACATTAAATATGGGTGATCATCAGGGATTTCGGCACCTATCACACATGATTAATGGGCATCACTGCATTGTCTTTTCCCTCCTGAAGGCCCCAGACTTTACGTGTGTGCCAGGAGACCCGATGAGCAGTAGCAGGAGCTACAGGAGGCTTCCTCAGCAGTGGGCGATCCTTCCAATGTGACGATGGTTCAGATGTCCTTCTTCAGGGGTCATCTCTGGGCCTCTTACCCAAAACAGCTCTGCCTACAACACCTCTGCCTCCATGCTTTGCTGTGCTTCTTTGTAGCATGTACTGTTAGCTGACATTAAATTATCTCATCATCATTATTATTGTTGTCAGTCTCCTTTGTCAAAGCAGATGCTTTCAGGGTAGTGCCTCAGTTTCCTGCAGGCCTCTATTCCCAGTTACTTAGAAGTGTATATGCTACAAAAACACATAATGAATATCTATTAAGTGAATAATTGATATCAACTTCCTCAATCAAACACCCATTAGTGGAGATCCAGTATTACTGAGGTTTAAAGACAAGTTTCTTGCCCCCTGTGCAACAGTAGGGTCATCCCTTGGAATCTACAGGGTGCTAGTGCGAGAACATTTTATAACACATACAGGTGTCCTTTAAAACTGGTGTAAGCCAGGTGTGGTGGTACATGCCTGTAATCCTAGCTCTGGGGAGGCTGACGCAGGAGGATCACTGTGGGACTAAGGCCAGCCTGGACTACATAAGAGCTCAGGGTGCACCAGAACTACAAAGCGAGACCCTGTCTCACAAAAACAAAAAGCTAGTGCAGTATCGGCACTGGCCCTACACACATCTTCCTGCATATTTTAATCATCTGTAGATGACTTATAATGCCTCACACAATGAAACTGCTATGTAGGGCCGGTGAGATAGCTCAGCAGATTAAACCACCTGCTTAGGCAAGCTTAGGCAAGCACAGGGACTGCAGTTTGATCCCCAGCACCACATGCTGCACCAGCCCTGCTCCAAGGATGGATTGAACCAGCCAGAGTCCAAACATAGTGTCTCACACATGTAATCTCAGGGCTGGGGAGGCTGAAAACAGGAGGATCGTCCCAAGTCCGAGCTTCACTGTGAGACTCTGCAACAACAAATACATTTAAAAAAAGAAAGAAAATGCTATGTAAATAGCTACTATACTGTATTGTTTAGGAAATAACAGTGAGAGGTTTATACTCTATGTATTGAGTAGGGATGCAGTCACTGCTCTGAATACTTTCTATCCATGGGCCATTGAAACCATTAACAAGGACCCATGAGCACAAAAGGTGCTCTGCTCTGGGCTTTGGGAAACAGCCACCTGAACTCAGGCTGTGTACTGACGCCAGGAACAGACACAGACAGGGATACAGGCCGCAGCCAGAGAATCTCGGGGGAGCGGAGTGCGCAGTCACTTTGATCTTGACACAAAGCCACACTGGAAGTCACAGAGACACAGGGACAATGGCCACAGGACCACACCAGGTGCAAAGGGCCCAACCCACTACTAGGACCCAATGAACCTGGAACAGAAGGATGTCGCCCACATCATACCCTGGGAGCAGTGGGTGACATTTGCTCGCTGTGACTCCAAAGGCTCCAGTGCCATCCAGAGCATAGGACAAAATTTAAATTTCCGTAAAACATTTATACTGGAGACAAGAACAAAATTCAGGTTAGAGAGAGAAGCAGTCACTGTGGAAGATTGCTTGGCATGTGCCTGCTGCTCAATATATACAATAGAAAGTCTTCACTGAACAAAGCACTATGAAATCAACAAGAAAGAAAACCAATTTTAAAACAAGCACCTTAATCTGTTTGCTGTTACTAGGACTGAATACCACACATTGGATCATTTATAAATAATAAGGGGGGTGTCTGGCTCATGATTCTGGAGGCTGGGAGATCCCAGTGCCTGGCATTGGCCTCTGCCAAAGGCCTGTGCTGTGTCACCACATGGTGGAGGACACAGCATGTGGCGAGATGGGGCAGGTGAGCTGGGTAGCATCTCCTGTCCACTGCCCCTAAAGCCACTCCAGCCACCTGGGGGGCGGGGGGTGGGGTGGAGGGTGGAATCTTCACCACCTCATCTACTGTTGATACCTCCCAAAGGCCCATATCAAATACCATTAGCATATGAATATAGGGATTAGTTTCCAAAACATAAAATTTGGGGGACCCATTCAGACTGCAGACACTGAAAATCATGTAGTTTTGGCATGCAAAATCTTTTCTAAAAGCATAACACAGTTAATTTCCTTCCATTAGAAATCATCTTTTCTGCACAAACTAGAATCAGGTTAACCATTAACTCAGTATCACACAGGTTTTTCAATCCTAAATTAACTTTTCATAGGAACATTTGTGCAGAGTTGAATTCTACTTCCATTACAAAATACTCTGCAAAAGAAATATTTCACTTTGCTTACTACTTCAAGAATTATAATGTAATTTCTCTTGTATTCTAGATCTTTTCCCCCAAAGGGAGACATTTGCTCAACAAAAAGGCTTTAAGTGGAAGGGTGTAAGCAATACTAACAAGTTACATACTGCAAAAGGTCGTATGTATCCTATAGACAAGATCTTCTATGTATGTGATAGATTAGAATGGATTTTTGTCTCCTCCCTGTGTACATAAGCCAACCTCAACTTGGCCCCTCCGTGCACCTTCCCTGGTTGGCCTCAGGCACAAAAAAGGAATGAGATCATTAGTCTTAAAAGAGAAGCAGGCACTAAATAGGTAGCTGAAGGAGGGAAGAAAGGAAGGAATGAAAGGAAGAGTGGAAAAAGGACAACAAACAAGAACTGCAAAAAATAATAATAATAATAATAATAGAAACAAGGATGGGATGGAACGGAAAACAGGACAACTTAGCAGATGGCAGAGGCTGAGAGAATTCAGCCAGAGATGGCCTCTCATGCTGTACACTTTCCAGCTTTAAGTGGACCCGACACCACCAGAAGATAACAGAATAGCAGTAGCGTCTACCAAAGTCTGTCCTTGACCCACCCATCTATCTTTGCCCTTGCCCTTTGCAAGCTCCCCTCCTATCTATCACAGAAAACAAATCCCTGGACTCTGCAGGCTCTTCCCAGCTTCCAGCCTCCATTCATCACCACCAACAAAGACATTTATGAGGGCTCGTCAATGTGCAGCCTCCGCCAGACATGACACAGACTGGAGGTAACACACTCGGTGGTTTCATCTTCCAGAAGCTTCCCAAAGAGATTATTGCTTGGTTTTATAAATTTGGCCACCAGAGAATCTCAGGGTGCAATGCCCTGTTAGCAGCAGGGCCGTGGCTTTGCGTACAAAGAGCAGCACGTGATATAATCCCCTATAAATCAAAGCGAGTCCTCACACACTCGGGCACTGTCTACCAGGCATGCAGAAATGGATGTCTGAACTGGGGAGACTGTTCCTTCAGAGGACTAGCTCGCTTTCCTCCCTCCCTGACGTCCTGGAGCTGTGTCTACAGCCCTGATGCAGCATGGAGTTCAGAAGACAGCCAACCGGAGCTCAATGAATATTTGAACCACAAACTGTGGATGCACAGTAAGCGATTCTTCGCCAGGATAGTTGTGCCATCCATACCACTTGATCTAAGGCAACATCCAGGTACAAAAACTATTACCAGAAAAAAACAGAAGTAGATTTCTGCTTTTCAAGGACGTCGACTTTCTTTCAGTAAATGAATCTGGAAAGTTAATTTTTAAAGATATGTCGTTCACATTTTACAACACAATGAGCTCTGAAGTATTGTGTGTAGAAAATAAAAATAGGTGAGATTTTCTTGTAAAGAAGTTCAAATGGTGGAGGAACATTTGAAATTTTTAGTCTTCCTGAAGATCAGAAGGACTCTGAGAATAATGCATTTTTTCCCCTCAACAAAGGGCATCTGCAGGGCTTAATCTGCTGAAAAGAATCACTCTGACAGTCTTAATGTATTCTTTTCAGGAAAGCCCTGTGCAGAGAATTCCACAGGAAAAAAAAGAAAAAAAACAGTAACCCAGGACAGCACCAATCTAAACCATTACATCCCTTTTATAAATAGATGGGACATAAGTATTTTCAATGTAATTTAGATATTAAATTGAACTAGGAAATAGGAATCATAATCCTGAGTATTACGTATTTTTCACATTTCCTTGGTAGACCAATATTAAAACAAATATTTAAAAGATCTGCCAGTCTTTCAAAGAAAATCTCCTGGGAAAGCCATTTGCAAAATTCTGCTGTAAGACAAAAATATCCCTAAGGTAGGAAGTATTCAATCGCATCAGTGCTGTAACTTAGTATGGTAACCCCAGTAATAAGAAGAATTACAGCACGGTATTATTATAACAAGGCCTCTTTCATCCAAGACTCAGAGAGTTTTGTAGACACCGCTTCACGACAGGATTATACTGGGAGAGAAGTAGATACAGGGAATGTTAATGACGGTCTCGGCTCCCTGGTCAGCTTGGGTGATTGGCCGAGATGTGAATTCTTGATTCTGGTCTTGCTCACTTAACAAACTGACCAGCATAACTTTCAATTCTTATTTGTGAGAATTCTAGTTTGGAGCCAGCCTATATGTGTTCTTCCAATAAATTCTGGGTTTGCTCCTTTTTCTCTGTATTCATCAGTCCCAGCTGCCATAGCACAGTTAAGCCAACCTTTCCTCAAAGATTTTTTTTAAAATCACGTCCTTCCGCAGAACCAGAGCAGGTGGGCTCGCTGCCGCATTCGCACCAAGCTCTCTGTGCCAGGTGGGTCTCACGCTCTCCTCCGCCACCGCCACGCCCCGGGCCGCAGCATCTCTTCCTCCTGCCACACCTCTCCGTGCACCACTTTCTCCAGAGCCTCCCAGGTTCAGCTTGCCTGGGTTCTACACACAGATCCTGGGATCGCATCATGTGGAGCTGGAGAGGACCTGGGAGGCCACCGGGCTGCACAGCCTGCCTGTGGGCAGCCACCCTCTTGGTACTGAGCATTTGCTGAGCATTTGGACAGTCAGAAAACTGGTGTGTTCTCGGGTGCTCACTTACACATTTACTAACCAGGCCAAATTCTACACCTTAAATTCATCCATAGCAAAAAAAAAAACCTAACTTTTAAGTGTATTTTGAGGGAATGTGTAAAACCATGAATTAATCATCTTTAATTGTCTCTGCTCTAAACTCACATTCCCAAACCTTGCACCATGATCATCATCGTCATCATCATCATCATCATTATTATTGTTGTTGTTATTATTATTATTATTATTATTATTTAATGAGGTACTGGTGATTGAATCCAGGGCCTCTGCACTGAGCTGTACCCTCAGCCATTCTTTATTTTTATTTTTTTTATTTTCAGACAGAGTGGTCACTAAATCACTAAATGGCCAAGGCTGGGAATGAACTTGCGATTTTCCTGCCTCGGCCTCCCACAGTGATACTGTTAGAGACAAGGGCAGTCACCAATCTCAGCTCCATACTTGGGCCTTTCAACTACTCTTGTAGACGCCTGGTCTTTCAGAAGAAAGGAGCTGCCTATTATTTATGCTATACACACAGAAAAAATAGTAATATTTATTCACCATACTGGGAAAATAGACATGAGTTTGGGGCACAAGGGAGCAACTTGGAGATACTAAACCCAGGTCTACTATTTCTGCTTTTCAAGGACATTTATTTCCTTTAAAGCCTACGACCTGGACCCAAGCCTAGGACCCAGGTGAGATCACAGGGATCCCTTCAGTGCCTCAGGAAGTCATGCACGGTACTCAAAGGAAGAGCTCCCCTTGAATCTTGCGGGCTGCTTTCGTAAAACCTAGAGTGTGCAGTTGAACACATTCTGCAGCAACCAACTCAAATCCAATTGAGTTCATCAGACCTTCTCACGTAGCCAAAGCCAGTGCACATTTCTCCTCATCCTAACTACAAAACACATCCTATGTGCATGAGCTGAGTTTGATGTCAGGACGTTTGTACTAGATATAGTTTAGAATTTCTTAAATAAGGATCTTAATGTCCATGTGTCTGACTGACTTTCCCAAGCAGAGCTACAACTGATTTGGGGGAGGGGGTCAAAGCTCTTTATTCCCATTAGAGGAATAAGATTCAGGGTGACACTCAGCAGGGCTTCCCAAAACATTTGCAGGGCTACATTATGCAGCCTCCCCACAGGAAAGGTAGGACACAGAGGCTCTGGTTTGCTTTAAAAGATATCAGCCCACCTGAAGAGGAAGTTTATCGGCTCTGTCTGCTCACACAGAGTCTAAACAATGACCGAGGCTCTTAAGACTGGAAACTTCACACAAATAAACACTTCCAGACAGGTCCGGACTGGGAAGAAGGGCCTTGGGATTCTTCATCCCTTCAGGGTTGTTAGGCCCAGACTCTTGGGGCTTAAGTTATAAACACTATTAAGTGATGTTGCACAGTTTTATTTAAAGCTATGTTTGCTGTCTGATTAAACTTCCACATGTAATAAAATTCCCAGCAGAATATGATTAAGAGTGGAGGGCATTTTGATTTCACCAGTGTAAAACTCAAGCTGTATTAGTTAAAACAGGCTCTAGGATAATTCACTCTCTAGTAAGGTCAGGACCCTTGGATTCCCCTAATCCTTTTCTTTGAGAGCTGAAATGCAAGGGAATTCAATGAATTTACATACTCTTCCCTGACCACCAAGCTGCCCCAAGGCCCAAGCCTAACTCCTGGCTCATTCCTCAGATTCAAGCTGATTTATCTCTGTAACACTCAGCAGCTCAGAATTTGTCTTGGAAAGAAAAAGCGCGAAGATAAAACTTCTAGCACAGAAATTCTCTGCTGGAGGTGAAATCTTAGTTCTTCCTGCTCTCTATCCCCTTTCTCTATGCAAGCCTGCAAATTCAAAATTCCTTAGATAAAGGAAAAGCCTGTGTGGGCCCCGCTGGAACTAATACATTTTTAAGTGAGCCATGAGAACTAGGACACTTCCCAAATCTTGGAAGAGTGAAATATAAGGAGAGAAAAGAAAGACTGACACATGCAGAGGAATGACACAAAAGAGGGTGAATACTAAGATAGAGGTGTGGACATAGGCTATGCTGCCTGGTGAGTACGGCCAAGGAGCACAGGGCTTCCCCATTGAACCCTGAATGCTCAGCGGATTAGGATGGACTCAGAACTTCATTCAAAACCAAAAACAAAAAAATCTTATGCAACAGGGCAGGCTAAGGATATCAGCTGCTCTTAACTTACCTCACCGCTTGTTCTGCCCATGCCGCCTCCCAAAGGAAGCGGGGAAGGGTCATCGTTACAGAAGGCAAACTATGGCAAAAACAATTCCTGTAGCCAGCAGGCCAAGTTCAACCTTCTTACTTTCATGACTCTCAAGCAGAAAAAGTGATAAATCTGGGGTGACCCTGGAACCAGGACAGAGCAAGCCTGAGGCAAATTTTCAAAGCAGAACTTCAGTGGAAAAAATAAATCTTCACTCTAGTTTTATTCCTTATTTAATGCCAGCCTTTCTACGGAAGTGTACTCTGTTCATTAGAAATCAGGATGGACTATTGGAATATATACATATATATATATATATATATATATATATATATATATATATATATATAGCTACTTTCTCTTTGTGCAATGAAAAGAAAGAACTGTGTTGTTGTTTAGACAAGAAATCATGTCTGCATCTTGTATTCTGAACAACTATGACAAAGACAACAATATGCAATGTATTAATCACTGCAAAAATTTTTCTTTAAATTATCTGATGCACCACAGATCGATGAGTTTGATCTCTACTGAGAAGTCTACACATTTTAATTCTGTAATAATGCCTTTAACAAGTACATGATACAGAGCTAAGAAAAACTGTATAGCCCACATGAAACAGGAAAATTAAACAAAAATTTTCACTCTAATCTATATTAATATCTAATTTTAAAAACCTCAAAATAAGGTTGGAGGCATAGTTCAGTGGTAGAGCAGCAGCCTGGCATGCTCAAGGTCCTGGATTTGATTCCAAGAACCACAAAGATAAACAAGGGAAAATAAATCAAGCAAGGCAACTTGAGAAAAAATGAAAATGATGTTAGCTTAACACCTAGTAATGTGCCAGACTATTGGTAGGTGCTAAAGAACTGACCACTAAACAAACAACTAAGTTCTTAAAAACACTGGGATTAAACTCTAAATGAAGATTGCCTTTACCTGTGTTAGCAGTGTCAGAAAAAGAAATCAAGATGAGCCAGGCATGGGGGCTGCAATACCAGCACTTGGGAGGCTGAGGCAAGAACATCGCCATGAGTTGGAGGCCAGCCTGGGACGCATATGTGAGTTTAAGGCCAGTTTGCAGTACATAGTAAAGCTCTGCCTCTAAACAAATAAACAAACAAAACATCAAAATGACATTACTGGCCAGGGAGATAGCTTGGTGGTCTAAGTGCCTGTCTGGGTTCAATCCCTGGTACTGCATGCAATACTGGGCCCAGAACCCAGGGCGTATAGTGCCGGCCATCAAACTCAGGTGTAGTGGTGCATACCTATATTCCCAGGGCTGGGGAGGCTGAGACAGGAAGATTACTATGAGTCTGAGCTGTACAGTGAGACCCTATATCAAATAAATAAATAAAAGAATTTTTAAAAATTTAAGAAATACATATTTATGGCCAGGGAGACAGCTGAACAGCATAAGCTCTTGACTTGCATGTGCAAAGTCCTGAGTTTGATCCCCAATACTGCAATAAATAAATAAATAAACAAATAAACAAAATGTAGTTTAAAAAAATAAACAGGGTCGGCCTGATAGCTCAGTGGACTAAAGCACCTGCTTCAGCAGAGCACAACCACCAAGGTTTGTCCCCCAGCCTGCCGTGCCAGCCCACCCCTGGCTGGCCCACCCCCGGCGTGCGCTGAGACACAATTGAGACTGGGCGTGGCAGCGTGCACCTGTAATTCCAGCACTTTGGAAGGCTGAAAACAGGAGGTTCACTACGAGTCTGATTTACATAGTGAGACCCTGTGTTCCCTGTCCTAAACACATAAAAAAGGAAGATAGATAAGTAAAAAGATTTTCAAAATGGCATTACTATTTAAATGCCCCACCAGACTATGACTAAAAGAAACAAGTCTAAAACAAATAATAAGGGTTGGGGAGATAGCTCAGTAGAATAAGCACTTGAACTTATGATAAGTGCAAGGCCCTAAATCCAATCCCTAGTAGCGCAAAAATAAATAAATCAACAAACAAACAAATTTTAAAAAAACTTTAAGGGGCCAGCAAGATAGCTCAGCTGTCTAAAGCGCCTGCTTAGACAAGCTTAGACAGTACAGGGGACTGCGGTTTGATCCCCAGTACCACCTGCTGCACCAGCATCGCCCTGAGAACAAGCCACTTCTGTAATCAGCCTTCTAACATGAACACGGTCCAGAACAGACAAAGAGACACTGTGAACGAAACCAAAATGGTTGTGCAGCTGCACATCCACTCCAGGGCAGCTTCCCAGCGCCCGCACACGGTGGGTGTAAGCGCTTCAGGGTAACACCTTTCATCACTATTTTAGCCTGATACACTGTCTATGTGGACACTTCCTAAGTGCATGCAATTCTCAAACTTCTCCACCTCCTGCCACTCCCACGAGGAGCTAGCTTCACCTTGCTCTCTTTCCACCTCTGTATTTGTGACTGTTTCCTGCAGGCATAGTTTATGGCACTTGGCTCCTTTCACAAATCTTCCTATTTCACAAGTGTATCTTGGCCCTGACATCCTTTTATCTGTAGATAGAAACCAACAGCTGCAAAACCAGGGAACTATCAGAGCTTGGGTAAATATTTTAGAGTGCTCTCAAGTTCTCTGCTTAAGAGAAATTAAATTTTTATCTTCTCACTAACCTTTTTACATTTTTCTTTCAAAGGAAAGCAAATTGCTCTGTACAGTGTTGCACTGTGCTGTCCAAGACTGTCAATAAGAGAAGCAAAATGGGCTTATGCCAGAAGGATCAGACTTGACCTGCACCTGAGAGCACTGATCCAGCAGGACCCTCTCCCACTAAGGTCACTGGAAAGGCAAGAGTAGTTCTCTACGTCATTGCACGGCTTTATTTCTTAGATTACAACAGCCACTCATTTTTAATACTACCAAATAGATAATGTACTCAATCTTTTGTACATGACTAAAAAATAATATATACCATATTTCCTTGTTAGCAATGTTTCCTTGGTTTCTCAATAAATCCAGTTGTTAAGACATTCCTCATTCCTTTTAACTATGAGACCAAAAAAGGTATATTATTTTTGTTATGTGGAAAAAAAATGTTCAAATTACTTTTCAATAATGTTTACAGAAATTTAAACAGATGACTGAAATTTCTGAACCACATAGATACCATTTATAAAAATAGTGGCATTACACAATCATGTACTGTGTAACAAAACTGCTGCCAATGACAGACTACCATACACAAATCATGGCTACACCACATGTCCTAGGTGCATTGTGGGCTGCAGCATCTAGATCTGAATGAATACATTCTATGACATTAGAATAATGCTAAGATCCCCTACCAAGGCCTTTCTCAGAGCACATCTTCGTCATTAGGCAACATGATTGTCCTTAGGCATAATAAAATATTAAGTCTTCAGAATGCTAGAAGAAAACAAAGAGTTTTGTCCAAAAACAAAATGGCTTCTTACACTAAAATCTTACAGAAGAGTGGCTCCTATTCTATTCACCATAAAACCACAACAAACCCACCACCGGCACCTTGACTGGATGCGCTGACAGGTAGGCTTCCTGAGATCATCAGGACACCCCAACTCTCAATGCTCAGAGATGGGGCTCAGGAGGGAAGTGGTTGTTCCATGAACAAAGCAAGTGGAAGGAGAGCCCCACAGTGACCAGCTGTACACAGAGATGGGGGCAGGCAACAGACAAAGGCATGTCCCTCCTGAAGGACAATGTTAGCCAAGCCCAGTGGACATTAGAGAAGCCTCTGCAATGCCTTGTCTTGTCACCAGTTGTGACTCTATAAAGACAGTTTTTGTCCTAGAGAGAGGACTTTAACTTCAGATTTCCTATCTGAGAAATGTTACTTATTACATCCAATCTGTACACACAAGATTCCTTTAAAGGCTTGTGGAATCCCTTCAATAAATCAGATAAATCAAATATTAAACGCTTTCAGTAACTTTCATTTAATTATGAGAACTGATCAGTTTTACTGCATTTTTTAAAAGGAAAGCTCCTTAAATAAATGATGATACATCCATTCCATTCTATCACATAGGATGCTGAAGTCTGTAAAACTAATATGAAGCAGCTCTGGATGTTCTGTTTTGAACAGAACAGTATGGACACAAGGAAAACAAGACAGGTGGCAGAATGACACAACGCGCAGGATGCTGTGACCCTGTTGTTATTGAAGTAAATGCAAAATGCGCCCACAAGCATGAGAAAGGAGGTAAGGAAGGACACAGGACACATAGTCACCTGCTTGCCACCGTGATGTCACAGAATGGATGCAGCACAAATCATACAGCCCCCTTATTTGTCCAGGACAGTCCAAGCTAGCTAACAGAATGAAGCTAATAAGTAGCGGTTCTATTTATGAAAATGTCTTATTTTTGCAACTGAACCCTGCACTGCCTTTTGGATGTCTCATGTGGTAAGCAGGCACGTAATATCAAAGGGATAGATGAGCAGATGCATAATGAATGGGAAGCAAATGGTCCGAGCGACTGCTCTATAAACTGAACAACTGGTTCTTGGGTGAACAATTTAGATTTCTGGATTTACTGCAAAGTAGGTGGAAAAACTTCCTTAACCCAAGTACATCACAAACCTTCACAAGCAAGTCTAACTGGAGCGAACATTGAGCCTATTTTCTTGCAACTGGCAATATTCTTCCTCATTTTTATTTATCCTGCTAATCAAAATGACAGAAATACAAAAGTGATTTCTCTTTACTTCTCCCTGTTTCTGGACTCCCCACTGTATAAATGTTGGGCAATGTTCTCATAGGAACTAAATTTCAGAAATTGTAAGAAGCGTTGATGCTGAAAGACGGATTCAGGAATAGCCCCACAGTGATGTAGACATGTTTCTTTCTGGGGATTTCAAATAATCAGGGTCCCTACCCCTTAAAAAACCCCAACTCACAGCTTTATACCATTTCTATTGCAGGCCATAAAGCAATCCAGAGCACAGAAGGAAAATAAATAACCTCTAAGCGGGCTCCCCTGTGCTGGAGTTAGGAGGGAAAAAGACGAGTCTGTTCTTTCCATTAATCAGAACTTGAAGCGTGTCTAGGAAGATAAATTGTACCAAAGTGGCACAAGTGCTTCCCTTCAATAAAGGTATTGAATATGAACAAATAAAATATTTATGGGCTCTTAAAAATGCATATTGCTCCTATTTTAGCTCTCTTAGTAGGCAACAATTTTGAGACACTTATTCCTCATCATCTGAACAGTAACCCCCCCCACCTGAACAGCTACATTGAAATCCTTTGCCAATATTTAGCAAATGAATTAGGCCGGATGACTTTACACTAAAATTATGCCAACATTACTGATCATTTTTCCCTATTTCTTTTACTAAAAAAGATACAAAATTCTACTTGGAAAAAAAATCTTAATTCTAATGGTTTTCTCACTTCTAGGAGGTATTTTATTTTAAAAAAGGCCTTTTCCTATACTAAACTGTACTCCCAGAATCCACAGTTGTAGTCTCAAGGACCTACTTAAAATGTAGTTTACTACATCACGCTGGGCACCCTTTTTGAGTACTACCTGCTGTTATCGAATATTTGAGCATTTAGCCATAAACTCTTCTTTCTACATCTTTAATGCTGTTGAAGAATCATCCTCCCATTCAACTCCAGGTTTCATGTTTCCTGGAAGGAACAACTGTGTCTTCCACGTTTCCTTTTTCTCCTTCCCACACACTAAGCAGTCTGCCAAATCTTCTTGAATAAATGCAGAAGCGAAACAAAGGAACAATTGCTGAGCATGCCATTTGAAAGCACATGTTAGGATCAACCGCTCAGGAGGCCAGGGAGATGGCTCAGCAGACTAAGCACATGCTTAGGCAAGACTGGGATCTGATCCCCAGCACCACAGGCTGCACCAGCCCCAGCCCCAGGCACTATGAACCAGCCACAGAGACTGGGAGTAGTGTCACACACCTGTAATCCAGTGCTGGGGAGGCTGAAAATAGGAGGATCACTATGAGCCCAAGCTGCACAGTGAAATCCTGTACCGAACAAATAAAAAAAAAGAAAGAAAGAAAAGAGAAAGAATGAACCACTCATGTGGTAAGGTGATTTCCCATAGAGGTTCTCAAGCACCTTTGAATGATCCAGCTATTTAAAAGGAGCAATATCTACAATGTTAAAACATCAAAACACATAATCAAATTAGTAATTGTAGGATCCAAACTAATGAGGAACTGCCACTTTTGGTGTTCCTTGGCTTGAATGAAGCTACTCTGTTCCCAACAGGTGGCTGGGGTACATTTCCAGATGTGCTCCAATACTGAACATCACACCCCTGCATTAGCTCCATGGGATCTGGGTGGCCAGATCCCTGGGATAGCTCAGTCAGGCCCTGGGCCACATGCAACCTTGTCCTTCACCCTCAGTGTGTCCCTCATAAACATTACATGTGTGTGACAATGTGGAAAACCATGAGAAGGAGCCCGCCTACTCTGCAGCTGGGTCAGTGAACACCCTGCTCAACCCCAGACAGACATGGTCAGAGCAAGCAAAGCCTGCTATACTATAAAACCAAAGAAACCAACCTGCACGTGTATTCCAGAAGAGGGGAAGATAGCTAATGGGCTCCTAAGTGAGGAGTGGTCTACAAGACTGTTTTACCCATTATGGAGAAAATAAGTATTATTAGAGCCTTCTCAGAATCTCTCTTGGGGCAAGAACTGATTTCACTTCAGAAAATATCGTTCTGAGCCATTTGAGGCCAAGTGGAGGTAGGAGAGAAGGAGACAACTTTGTAGTGTCTGCATAAAGTGGCATGGGAATTTGAGAACAAGGGAATGAAACGAAGAGAGAAAAAATGATCCGACAATTGGCAAAGCCAAGTCTGTAGAGGAAAGTCCGCCAGTAAGACATGAAAAGTAAGTGTTCGCCATAAAGTTTTAAATCAACAGTTGTTCTGTGATGTCTGTAATTGTAACACATTGTGTAACGTTTCTTGTCCCTGTGCAAATCAAGGGCAGGAGACACAGGTTTGTGTTTGAGTTTGAACAGTGCAGAGAGAGAAAAATCTACCTCACAGGGTGAGATCCAAGGGTGATTACAAGCTCAGTAGGAGAAGCACAAAAATTGAAACAGCCAGGAAAGCACTGGGAATTCAAAGAAATCTTGGGGTGGGATGGTAAGGCAAGCAGGTTTAAACTTCTCAAAATCTATGAAATGAGTTAGCAAGGCAACCTTGCCTATATCCTAAGGAGGGCAACACGCCAGGTATGGTGAGGCACACCTAGAATCCCAGAACTCTGAGAGGCTGAGGCACGAGGATCACAAGTTCAAGCTCAGCCTAGGCAACTCAGCAACTTAATGAGATCCTATCTCTAAAATAGTAAATAAAAAAGGGCTGAGATATAGCTCAGTGCAAAGGTTGTGGGTTCAGTATGAGAGAGAGAGAAACAGACAGACAGTTAAAAACTACATTTTGAGAGGCAGATTGCACTAAACAAAAAGGTGTATGTCCACGTGGTAAATGATATGGTTGACAATATAGAGCTATGTTCTTATCACTAATATGGGTGTTCACATTATAAAAAATGAAGATTGATTTAACTCCGCATAACCTCCTTTTAAGCAGCTTCCCTTAGCTCTCAAATTTAAAAATCCTAAAAGCCAGATGTGACTTTTCTTTGTGTTCATTGTAAAGTTACAAATCATCTAGACTCCAAACCAGACATCAGAATTCTATTTTTAAAAGAGAGGTAGAGCTCTTTCCTATCTTTCAAGATGGCAGGTAAAAAAACTGAGAAGCCAGACACTAAAGAAAAGAAACTCAAAGCCAAGAAGGCTGCTGCCAGTGGTACTGGTAAAAAGGGTAATGTGAGGAAGGCAAAAACATCCAAGAAAGGGCAGCCCCACGGAGGCCAAAATCTTGTCCTGGCTAGAGGAATTGGTAGATACTCCCAATTCGCTATGGAGTCCAGAAAGGCTTTGTACAAGAGAAAGTACACAGCTGCCAAGTCAAAATTGGAGAAGAAAAAGGAGAAAGTTCTTGCTAACATCACAAAACCAGTCAGTGGCGACAAGAATGGAGGTTCACAGATGGTTAAGCTTTGAAAAATGCCTAGATACTACCCTACTGAAGATGTGCCCCGAAAGCTCTTGAGCCATGGCAAGAAACCCTTCAGTCAGCACATGGGGAAACTTCAAGCTAGCATCACTACCAGCACCATCTTGATCATCCTCACTGGGTGTCACAGAGGCAAGAGAGTGGTCTTCCTGAAGCAGTTGGCCAGTGACTTGTGACTTGGGCTTTTTAGCCTTCATCATGTTCCTCTGCGAATAACACATCAGAAATTTGTCATAGCCACCTGTACAAAAACTGCTATCAACAAAGTGAAAATTCCCAAACACGTCACTGATGCTTACTTCAAGAAGAAGAAGCTGTGGAAACCCAGACACCAGCAGGGTGAGATCTTCAACACGGAGAAAGAGAGATACCAGATTTCAGAGCAGTGCTAGGCGGATCAGAAAGCAGAGGTCTCATAGATTTTAGCAAAAATCAAAGCTGTTCCTCAGCTCCGGGGCTACCTGTGATCATAAATGGAATTTATCCTCATAAATTAGTGTTCTAAATTTCTTACTAAGAACCTAATTAAATAACTGATACATTGTTTTAAGAATAAAAAAGGGGTAAAGAGTAGCTGACAGTGTAGCTCAGTGCTGGAGTGCCTGGCTCAGCAAGCATGGGGCCTGACTTCAGTATTCAACACCACAAGAAAAATCGCAACAGGGAAAAAAAAAAACAACAACAAAAAAAACAAACAACTGAGTTTTCCTGGCAGCTACCACAGAGAGCATCTGATGCTGTTGTTGGTCAAAGATGCAATATTTTCATAAAAATTACCAAATTGATAAGAACCACTCCCTTGCAATAGACACTATGGATGTAAACTCCTTACATAATTATGAAATTGCAATTAGTGACCAATAGATCCTGAGGTGGATCCCACTCCTTGGGCCTCCATTCACATTGTTTCAAAACACTGCTGTGTTTAAGGGAGGCACGTGGCAGGCAGCCGGGTGGAGCCAGAGCAGCAGTGTCCTGTCTATTCCAGGGTCCCAAGTTAGAGCCATCACTGAGCTGAAACTGCTGTTTCTTAATCATCTTGAAAGGTGGAATTATTTGAAAACATACTCGACTCATCAGTTTGCTCTGAGACTAGACTTTCTTCCACAATTGAAAAGCAAAATACAAATCAATCAAGACCTTTGCCATAATGGAGTCATATCATCGTATTTGAGTGAAAAAAGAACATTTTTAATACAATAAGATTTTTTTTGTAATCTTAAAGCTGTCTTTTAAAAAAAAAGTATTTGGCTAAAAATGCCTATTATCTGATCCTGCTGAACTCGGTCATAGCCGATGGCGTCAAAAGCTAACAATGTAGCCATTAAAAGTTCTAATTCTGTTGTTAATTATGCTTCAGCATATGTAGATTTAGTATGCTCACATAAATGTGGAATAATCCACCATCGTAAGGACCACTAATCCCTAATTGACAAAGTCACTCATCATTGTATTTTTGCAGTGTTTAGAAAAAAAAAAAAATTTTTAAAGAAGGAAAAAATTCAGCTTAAAAAAAATTTCAAGAGACTGCTAATAGGAAATTCATGATTAAACAAGTCAACTGAGATCTGTTCGGAACACATTGTTTCCTTTCTGAAAAATAGCATTCCACCTCACATTTGGATAACACTGTGGCAATTTCTGTAGTGCTGATGCATTTGAAGACTTCTCTGAATAAACAAGGCCTGTCTTTGTGGTGACATGCTCCTTTTCAGAGAAATATGTCACAGCTCTATCCCTGAACATTCTCCATTCTCTAGCTTCTCTGTTTGTTTGGGGTTTTTTTAATGTGTTTCATGCACCTTTCATATACTAGCTCTGGAACATACAGACCGACAAATGGAAGCCATCCTAAAAAGTAAAAAATAAATTATTTCTGGAAAAAAAATGAGTTATGGAACACAGATATTGAAAACAATAGCTTTGGACAGAAAAGGTGACATGACAAGACACATGGCAGTTCATCGCATGTTCAGAACATAGGAAAGACAAATTTAATTTTCCCACCTTCACTATGCTAAAGGACATTTGGCAAATATAACATAAAAACCATGTTGCTTAAAATTTAAAAATTCACAGTTCTATCATCCTCACCCAGCTTCTCACAAGAGCAAGAGGTGGAATGAAATCCACTCACTAACAGCTTTATCCTTCCTGGAATCAAAAGGAATACAGATTGCTAAGGGGACCACACCCTCGGTCAGGCTTGCTCCAATCATCGTCCGAGTTACTAACACGCCAACAGGAAGGAAAGTGCACTAGTTTTCTGTTGGCCTGGCCACATTGCTGCGGGGCTTGTGTCACTTGCACAGTTCTATGACCATCGAGTTCTTCTGGCCCAGCCCTTTTGTTTATTGACAGATATAAGGTAAGGATCCCTAATTCAAAATTCCAAAATTTGAGTTACTTGAGTATGGATTTGACACCACCACTGGAAATTTCATGGGATGGGTTCCAGCCAAGAGGCAGGTGCACCAAAACTAGTGGATAAAAAAGACTCTCAGGCTAGGAGAATAGGGTGCATATGAAACATAAATGAATTTTGTGTTTAGAATTGTCTCGCCCCCTCGATGTCACATTACAGACGCAAATATTTCAAAATCTGAACCATTTCTGGACCTAAGCATTTTGGATAGGGATATTCAACCTCCACATCTGGAGAAGTCCCACATCTGGAGCATTTATGGGACTCCCGGTGCTGCGTGCACTGCCCGCCTTCCTCCCTGTGCCCATCCCTGGGCCTTCAGCACCTCACCAGCCCAGCACAAGGCCAGCTCCCTGCACCCAAACTTTCCCTGGGCTCCCCAGAAAGGCAACAGCATGGAGAAACAGCTATAGCCCTAGAAAACAAAAGCTGGGTCATGCGCACGTCATGAGGCTACTGTGTCTGGGCCACAGGAAAAGAATAAAGACATAAAAAATGACCAGGGGAGACCGTTTCCGCATGCCATTTGCAGAGATGTAGAGCAAATATCACCAGTAGAGAATGAGCAACTGAGGCAGAGAGCATGGAACGCAGCCGTGGTCGGGATCATAGGCACTGGGTACGGGACAGTGCTCATCCATTCGTCAGAAAAGCAGGGCAAGGGCGATGACAGAAGAGGAAAGGTTGCTTTGGGGCAGGGGCAGAATCGGGGGACACTGGAATTTCTGTGGGACACACTGACTCATTAAACAATCCACATAGCCAGAACACTCCTGTGGCCCCTCAAGCTGCAGTAGATAGCACAGGCACTGCCACCGCTACCGTCTCTGTCCCCAGTGCACTTACAATTCTCAGCTTTACCTTCCTCTAGGCCCCTTGAGCCTCCAGCCTCCACCAGTTCTTCCCACCAGTCTCCTCCTTGCCTGGCGGCCCCCAACTTCCAGTCCTGTGTACACTGAGATCCTTCCATTAAAGTTGTCCCAGCAGGTCTTCTTTACCTGCAGCTCTCAGATGTGCAAATTCACCTTCCTTGCTAACCCAGATTCACCGCTGCACAACCCCCTACCCCACCCCCCACACCCACACCCCCGCCCCATCAGTGCTGTCATTTCACCTCTCAAATGCACGCACTGAACCCCGGGAGCTTAGGGCTTCACCCACATACAGGTCTTATTCCACTCTGATAGTGCAAAGAAGAGCCCTTTCTTGGGTCCTCTTCCTACTATATTCCTTGCATTTGTGTGTTTTAAGTGATTTTATTGTTTAAAATATTTCCACAGTGTGATGGATAACTGTCCCATGTTCCTATGCCTGGGCTGGGCTAGGCTGCAGAGAAAAAAAGGCACCTTCAGGTCTGAATTGAAAGACCACTGGCCAGGAGCTCAATGTTATTCAATCAACAATCCGTATCAAATAAAACACAAATACATTAAATATACCATGTGTTAGACAAGACACTAAGAATAGAGCTTTTAACTCCAATGTTAACAAAACTTAAAACTGCACTCAACCAAGGTTACATGGTAGTCAGCGCATGAAAACTTTGTAGTTGAAACCTGACGAAACCTCCTCGCTTCGTGGTTCCCTTCAACGCAATAGCTCGGTATTCACTAGTCCAGTGCTTACAGCAGTTTTACAGGACACAGCTATTGGCATAATGTGATAAGGCCACATTTTCATTATCTGCATTTTTGGCATTCTTAGAAGAAATTTTTTATAGAATTGGTCTTTTACCTTTGCTAAAGCTGTTGAGGAAAAATGTAAAAAGAGAGTCAAAAACTTCACTTTTGCTTTGGTTTTGCTTCCATGAGTGTCCCCGCGCCTGTGCAGCCAGCGAACATGCACAGCTCTGTCGCGTGGGGCGCCCCCTGAGGGCGTGGCTGACGCACCCTGCCCAGGACTGTGGACCTCCCTGGCCCAGAGGGAAGCCCATGGAACCTAATGGATGCACTCCATAGTCCAGGACGGACAAATCCAACTGCTCACACTTACCTCCTTTGCAAGACTATATGTCAGGGTGAGGTGCCATACTGTGGGTTGGATAGACTTTGAAGAGACTACGCTACAGTGAAAAGATCAAAGATCAAGGACTTCATTTTAATTGTTATCTGGGTTTGTCTGCAAAGCAGATCTTACTATTCAGAACCTTGTATAAAAATTGGGGATCACACACCATTCCTGGTACATGACTGTGGCACCCAAATCTTGAGTCCGTGGTCTGACATAAAGCCGGCCCTGAAGAGAGGGCATCTCCTCAAGCTTACCCAGAACCATCAGTGCCTATGCGACCAGTTACTGAGGTCAGAGACACTGTGGCAGAAAAGAACAGAAGGAAGTCCACACCCGAAGTGGCAGAGCAAGAAGCCGGCCAGGGCACCTCCGCAGGTAGGAGTGTCAGCTTTTATTTCTACAGCTTGTCTGAAGGTCCCCCCACACTCTGTTCTACCTTCAAATGAGACAGCGAAACTCAGGATCTGGGGAAGTCATGGAAATCTGTTCTTCAGTTCCCAATCTCCCCTTTTGTCAAAGACCTTGGAAACCCAGTGTAAATCCATACTCACTGTGTTGTTTTTACCTGTGTTTTCTCTTTTGTGTGTGTGTGTGTGTGTGTGTGTGTGCGCGCGCGCATATGTGTGTGTATGTGTGTAAAGAGAGAGAAAGAGAGACGTTGTATATAACATAAAAAGTTTAAGAGTTCAATCATTTTAACTGTCTTTTAAAAAGGTAAAAATTTAAATTTCTTTCTTCTTCCCCCTACCCCCCTTTTTGAGACAGGGTCTTACTATGCAGTTCAGGCTGTTCCTGAATTCACTTTACAGCCCAGGCAGGTCTCAAACTTACAGCAATCCTCCTGCCTCAGTCTCCCAAGTGCTGGGATTGCAGGCGGGCCCCATCTCTCCTGGCTAAGACTTAAGTTTTCAACATGAAGGGATTGTATACGATGTTGTAGACTTGGAGCTTTGATCTGATCCTGTTCCACCACTATCTCCTGAATTCCTCCCCAGAGAAACATCCTTTAGAACACTGACATCCTCCTGCTTCCGATTTTTTTATTGCTAAATCTCTCTTATGCAGGTGGGGATCGCCCAGCATCTCCCAGCGGGTATGATGGCCATGAGGTCTTTGACTTCTCTGCGCCTTCTTTTCCTCCTGGAGCTGGGTGGTGTCTGGCACACGCCTGAAGTCTCACATATGTCATTTCTGACTGAAGTCCCAGGAGTTGTTCCAGCTCAGGCTATGCACACACACAGTGGAACGCGGCTTTGGGAAGCGCCGGCCAGGAAACTGCACACCTCAGGCACTGCACATTCCAAACCCAGCGCATGCAGCCATGTGGGGCTGCCGCTGAGAGAGCTGCGAGCAGAGCAACCACCAGCCTCGTGGCCGCGCCCAGCCTCGCTTTATGAGCATGATGAAAATTCCTGCCCCATGAGCTGCTGAAAGCAGGACTTAGATTGACTGGTGGAGCTTTTCCACGTAATTTAATTATTTTGGTTTTTTTTAATAATGAGTTCTGCTGAACCTACAGGAACATTAATATAGGGAAGTGGGGCAAGAGCCCAGTCCCATTCTTTAGCCAGGACTTGGGGTGTCTCCCACAGGACTTCCCACATGAGAATGGTGTGGCCATGCTCCTGAGGTGCTCCTGGGTTGCTCCTGGGATGGTCTCCTAACTTCCTAATGGGCTGACTGTCGCCCCTCCTTGTCTGACGTGGTCGCTGAAGGCCAATCTCACGTTCAGACATTCAGGACTTTGAAACATATTTGTCCTGTTGTGGGGCATTTCAAGAACCACCTTATTAGCAAACAGTATCATTTGTTGAGTGCAACTCAGAATTATAAACCCACACCCCAAACTTTTCAGTTTCTGAGTGATGTCCAAGTTCATTTTATCAGAAACACCAAAAACTGCTAAACAGTTGGCAATTCTGATATGGAAAGGAATCCTCCACTTGTCTACATTATAAAAGCATTAACAAAATTTTAATATACTGCCTGGGGATGTCACTCAGCGGTGGGGCAGGTCCTTGGCCTGAATGAGGGTTTAGGTACAGCCACCAGCACTGCCCAAAAAAAAGAAGTAGAGAAATTAATGTACTGAGTTTTTGTTTCTTTTCTTTCTTCCTTTCTTTCTTTCTTTCTTCTTTCTTTCTTTCTTTCTTTCTTTCTTTCTTTCTTTCTTTTTTCATCTTTTTGAGATAGGGTCTGGCCTTGAGCTCACTTTTGTAGCCCAGGCTGTAGCTGCCTAAGCTTGCCTAAGTAGGTGCTTTAGACCACTGAGCCATATCACCAGCCTCTGAGCTTTTGTTTCTGTGTATTATTAAATGCAACAAGATAGGGCACAGATAGGAGAAATGAAAAAAGGAGATAATAAATAAGATGGCAGAGCTAAACCCACCCATAAGGACAACATTCCAGTTAAAAGGAGGTAAACATTCCAGTTAATATAAATGCATCACACTTCATGGTGAAGGGCGAACTCTTCAATGGTCTTTCATCTCAAGCGTCTGTAAAGAACATGAGCTGACAGGTCACCAAATGGGAAAGCATGTCTAGTGAAAACAAAACATACTAGTAAAGAGGGCCAGAGATATGGCTTAGCGGTCTAAGGCGCCTGCTTAGGCAAGCTTAGGCAACCAAAGGGACTGCGGTTCCATCCCCAGCACCACATGCTGCGCCAGCCCCACCCACAGGGTAGGCTGAGCCGGCCATAAAAATAAATTAAAAAAAAAAAAAAAAGAATACATAAAGACCTTCTATAAAAGAACAAATTACAGTTCAATAGAAGAGGTGATAAAGGGCCAAGGTGGTAGCTCAGTAGAATAAGCACTTGCTTACCTGAGTTCAAGCCCCAGTACCAGAAAAAAAAAAAAAAGAAAAAAAAAAAAAAGAGAGAGAGATGATAAAGTATTGAAATAGGTGGTCCTAGAGAAGAAAATGTCAAATACTATGCACAAAAATAAACAACCTCACAAAGTAAGTAGGAGCATAAATTAAAACCATGAAAGGCTGCTTCACGCCACCTCAGTATCAGAGGTAAACGATAAGGAGATGAAATGGCATGGAAGTGTATTTGCTATTTGAACGCCGGTTCTGATCACTTTAGCTAACAAGCCAATATATATGCTACTCTGTAACCCAGTTATTCTGGTTTGTAATACATCTCAGTAAGATTTAATCTAAAGGTAAAACGCTTGCCTAGCAAGCTGAAAGCCGTGGGTTCGGTCCTCAGCACTGAAAACAAACTACAAAAAGTAACCTCACCTAAGGCTCATACATCCTACTTTGCAACACAAAAACTGAATACAAGCTGACTCTGTTTAGCTAATCTAACCCTAAAATAAAAATTAGGTTTCTAGGCAAGGGAAAGGAAGCAAGAGGATCAGTAGGGGTGTGAAGAAGTAAAGCAGAGAAGGCCAGGAAGCCAGTAAGTGATCCACCATGACTCCAACTGCCAGTGGAGCAGCCGGAGCGTTCCCTTTCTGGAAAACTATGGTCAGGGAGGCGACGATCTGAGGGAGCCATGGTAGTGATGTCCCAAGCCCCAGAGCTGCTGCTCACAGAGGCCAGCTGGCCACTGCAGAGTGTGCTGGCCACACAGCTCAGGGCAGCAGGATGGGGAGAAGAGCCCTCAGCCCCGAGCAAGAAGATGGCACTGGGTATTGGTGACAGCGCCAAGGATCCAAGAGGCAAGGACCAGGCACCAATCGCATCCTCCCTGCAGCTGAAAGTCACGCTGACGGGCAGCAGAGAAGCTGCCGCCCATTCACACACCACACACCCATGTGGGCAAGGAAGTGCACCAAGCGCACCCGTCACGGAACAAACAGTGCGCACCCAACAAACCAAGAAAGGCAGCACAGGTGTGCTGAATCCTTGACAATAGGTACACGTGGACATGGTGAGACCACAAAGACACACACACAAAAATGAAAGGCATCAAAGGCAGGACACTGAATTATGTCAAATATAACGAGATTTAGTATGGCTGTAATAATCAAAATGACATTTTGGGGGTCTTTTGCTTATTTTCTGTGTTGTATTTTTCTTTTCTAATTTTTTAAAATTTTTTAAAGAGAGTACAAAATAGTATTAAAACAGAAAAATTACATATGATACCGAATTTCACTTAGGAAAATAATATGAATTTCACAATATTTGTTCTAGTGCATAGTGTCTCTTTCAATTCTTTGACCTTTTTCTCTTAGTTTCTTATATATTCCTTTTGTTCTTTCTTATTCCAATTTTACATGCATATATCTGGTAATATGAACAACTAGTCTGAAGACAACATTTTGTTTTCATTTTGAAAGACAAACATAGCTGGGAAGGAGAACAGATGCATGGCAGGACAAAGGCAGGAGGCATGCTGGGAGCAGAAACAGAAGTGGGTGGACAGAGCATGCCCAGGGAGGCATTTCATGGGTCTTTGTATGTACACTTCCTGTGTATGAAATACCTCCACGAATTAGAGATATCAAAATTTTTCTCACCAGGAATGGTGGCCTACGGTGGCGATGCCAGCCTTCTGAGAGAATGAAGCAGGAGGGGATGTTCAAACCCAGGCTGGGCAACTCAGGGAGACTCTGTCTTCAAATTTAAATTTTAAAAATTTGTTAGTTGGGCCATGGAGATAGCTCAGTGGGCTAAGGGCCTGCCTAGGCAAAGTACTAGGACCCATGTTTGATCCTCAGCACCACATGCAGTGCCAGCCCCAATCCCGCACATGTCAAGCTTGCCACCGTGACAGGGCACGGTTGCACAATCCTGTAATCCCAGTGCTGGGGAGGATCACTATGAGTCTGAGCTGTGTGGTGAGACCCTATACCAAATGCATGACATTTAAAAAAGCAAATTTCACCAACTCTCTGTGAGTAGAAGAATAATGAATTTTCTCTTCCATTCTTTCTGTAATCAGCACTCATTCCTTTTATGTTAATCCAAACAATTCGAAGTTAACGGTGTCGCCACATCCGCTTACTCCTAGTCCTAGTTCTACCATCTAACATACACAGTAATCCAGAAAAAGAAGGAAATCAAAGCGGCTGGATGCCCTGCTGTGGTTATTAACTCACACAGAGATCCCCAGTTTGCTA
>PVKN010003081.1:0-39042 GCA_004027915.1 Capromys pilorides
TTTTTTAATTATTTATTTATTTATTTGTTTGTTTGCTTGTTGTGTTTGTTTGTTTCTTTATTTATTCATTTTTGTGGCTGGCTCAGCCTGCCCTGGTGGTGGCGCTGGCGCAGCATGTGGTGCCGGGCATCGAACTGCAGTCCCCGCAGTTGCCTGAGCCCTCCTAAGCAGGCGCTTTAGACCACTGAACCATCTCGCCGGCCCCTCATGTTTAGTTCTAAACGTGAAATAAACTAACTTCCTGGCAAACAGTCTCTACGGGTGCAGTCCTGGCTTTAAGTGTGTGCTTTGTTCCTGGACTGTCTTTGCTTCTGGGTTTTTCAGGTGACAGAAGTACAAAACAGGTATTTTAAAAATTTTATTTATTTATGTTATGGCAGACTCAGCCTGTCCTGCCCTAGGGGTGGGACTGGCCGGCATGTGGTGCCGGAGATGGAACCGCGGTCCCAGCAGTTGCCTAAACTTGCCTAAGCTGGTGCTTTAGACTGCTGAGCTATCTCACTGGTCCCCCAAACAGGTATTTTTTTAAGGAGAAAAATATGAGTTCATACTGCTGTGTTGTCATGGCTGGTGTCTAGATGTCCCCTTAAAGCCTTATACAAACATTTTCAGAGGCGGCTGGATGTAGAGTGTGCGATGCTGGGATTGATTCCTGGTGCAAACGCTAGGTCAAGGGCGCTAGGGCTAGGGGTGTGAGTGGTGCCCGTCCTAAGCAGCCTGGCTCTGATGCGAAGGGTAGGAAGAGCTGTGGTTCTCCCTACTTATTTGTGGCCTGCTGCCTGCCATGAATTGCTTCTCCTTTGAGACGCCTGCCTGCCACAGCACGCTGCATGGAGCCAGCCAGTCAGGGGCTGACACCTCTACAAGCTGTGGGCTAGGACCCGTCCTCCTTTAATTGTGGGTGTCGGGTGTTTCGTCTCAGCAGTGATAAAGTGGGTGAGACGTATGTGCAGCTCACTGTTGGGATTATAGGACTTGTCCTTACACTCTTTTTTTTTTTTTAAATTTTATTTATTTATTTATTTGTTTGCTTGTTGTGTTTGTTTGTTTCTTTATTTATTCATTTTGTGGCTGGCTCAACCTGCCCTGGTGGTGGCGCTGGCGCAGCATGTGGTGCCGGGGATCGAACTGCAGTCCCCGCAGTCGCCTGAGCCCTCCTAAGCAGGCGCTTTAGACCACTGAACCATCTCGCCGGCCCCATGTCCTTACACTCTTGACTTTATAGTGCACCCCTTCCGTGCTGAAATTATGGCTCGTAGTGATGCAGACATAATCACTTAACAAAATATCAGTGCTAGTGCACAGCGGCAGAATATGGTTTACAGTTTCTCTCCGTTTTGGTTGTCTACAGAATTGCCACTATTTGGAATGCAAAGCCACTTTCCTTTCCTGGGTGTGCCACACACGTCATGTGCCAGTAGCGTCATTCATTTTGGTTTATGTTCAAATTTTAGGGACTATTTAGTGACTTAAAATTTTTAAAATTATGCAAAGCAGTTAGAGCTCCTTCAAAGGATTCCAAGTTACAACCACAGAAATCTTGTTTCCCTATCCTCTCTTTTATGCTGTTCGTTGTTTCCAATGAATATAAATTAAAAGTTGGTTTTGGTTTCTCATATGTATATATAATCATATATATATATGATTAAAATATATAGTGAATGTATGGGTTTAAAAATTTATACAGTAGGGGCCGGCGGGATGGTTCAGTGGTCTAAAGTGCCTGCTTAGGAAAGCTCAGGCAACTGCAGAGACTGTGGTTCGATCTCTGGCACCACATGCTGCGCCAGCCCCACCACCAGGGCAGGCTGAGCCGGCCATAAATAAATAAATAAAGAAGCAAACAAACAAACAAGCAAACAAATAAATAAAATAAAATAAAAATTAAAAAAATAAAAATTTATACAGTAAAGGACATAGTATCATTAGTTCCTCTCAAAATATTCCCCCCTCATTTTGAATACTGCTTTTGCCTCTATTTTCTTTTTTTCTGTTGATCTTCTTAGGTGTGATATGGCATTTTGCTAAGGTGGGGAGATGTCATTTTAAAAAGAGTTATATTAAAAATCATAATTTAACCAAAAAACTAAATGCAAAAAAATCGATAATGATAAAATCTAGGTATGTGAAACTTCATTGTGCTGTTCTTTCTGGTTGAAGGTTTTCAAAATAAAAAAGCAGAACAAACAAAAGTCAAAGAACAAAACTCAAAGGGGATTATTATAATCATAAGCTAAGTTTTATTAAGCTTATTATAAAATAATACTCAACATTGTTTCCTCATATTTTAAAATATAAATTATAAACATAAGCTTTCCTTGCGACTGCTTCTGTAAAGTTCAGCTCCTCCTTTAGGCGGATTTACTTTGGGTAGACTTTCACTTCTTCTTTTTTTTTTTTTGCTGATGTCTTTGGATAACAAGGACTCCTGTGCCTCTGGGTATGAAGTGTTCATAGCTTTACAAGTAAGAATTCTGAAAAATTCCCCTTGAAAATGAAAGCTCAAGAATTTCTTTTGAAAGTCAAGCCAAGGGTGAAGGTCTGTATGTGCACATTTTGTACCTCACGGTGGACTGGTAGTCCTGGGCTGTTTCCTGTGTGTCTTGTGTACTCCATCTCCTATCACGGCACAGAGTTCCTCGTCTTCTCATCTGTCAAATAGGGATAACTCTGGCCTCCCAGGAGATAGGAAGGGATGAATGCCCTGCTGGCTGGCCCCAAAATCACCTCGAGGGAGGGGTCCTGTAGTGTAGGGAACCTGTGCTCCCGAAGCCCCTTCTCTCTTTAGGTCTCTGGGGTGCTTTGATAGTGAAAGTCCACTGGAGAAATTTCTGAGAGGAGACTGACCAAGGGTGATAGGATCTGGACTGAAAGGGAGTAGGTGAAGTGACAAGGAGTGTAGCTAAGAGAAGCTAATTGGTCACCAAGAAGAGAGCAGAGTGTTGGACACTCCCTTTTAGCTGTAAAGTACTTTAACCAATAACGCAGTTCCTTAGGCTGTGTGTATTTTGGGCAAAGGAATGAGCCAGACTAGAGCTACTCTTGGCCTCCTGTGAGCCTGCGAATTCCATCACCATGTATGGTCTGTCTCCAAGTTAATGATGGTTTAACTTAGGATTTTTCAACTTTATGATGCTGCACAAGCAAGAGCATTCAGTAGAAGCTGTACTTTGAATTTGGGTCTTCCTCTGGGTTAGTGGTGTACAGTGTGGCCTCTCAGAGATGTCACACAGTGGTAGTCAGCCCACAATCATGGGGGCTAACAATTTACACTCTAAGCTTTGACGTTTGGAAGCCTAGGTGTGTTTGATGTGTTTTTAACATAAGATATTTCCAATTTAAAATGAGTTTGTCAAGAAGCAATTCTGTTGTAAATTGAGAAGCATCTATATGTACAGACAATATACTATTTTTTTGGTCTTCAGCCTAGACTTCCACTGTAAGCTTCTAGTTTTAAATATCCAGCTTCTTCTATGGCTGCATCTCAAAGGCATGGTATACCTCTTTCACCATCCAAGACAAAGCCAGTGGCTGGAGACCCTCAGAGGCCTGCTTCTCAGTAAGAGCATCAGTTCCCATGTGGGAGCCATATGTCATTGACTCCCTTTCTCCTCTTCTCTCCTAGAGTCAATACAAACCAAGTCTGGTCGGTTTTACCTCTGCTGATCTACTGTGTGCATTTTTGCATTATTTCACTCTTGTGCTGTATGCCCAACCCTTGCATCTTCTTACATCACCTCTGTGTATACAGCAGTCTGTTGCCATGGAGATCAGACCCACATCCCTGGACCACAAACTCGGACAGTCTGATCCTCAGCCACTTACCTTATCTATCTTGCCCCATTCTGTGCTCCCTGACTTTAATCCAACAGAGGAAAAAAAAAGGAAAGAAAAGAAAAAGGTTACTTAGCATCAGCTTTTGGGAATACTTTCCTTGGAGGGGAGCAGATATCATGGTAGATTATTATAAATTCAACGCTTGGAAATCAGAGTGGAACATGGGGTCTTGGCAAATGAAGCTGGTTTATTCAGCTGCTTGTTGCCCCCTTTCCCTGATTTGCAAAGCCCAGGAACTGCATGCGCAGTAGTGCCTTAGAATGACTTTGTGGGTTGACGTGACAGACAGGGTGACCTGTCTCTGAAGTCTGTTGGTTTTAGCTGGGTAGCAGTTGTGTGACAAGATAAATCAGTCTTCAAATCGTGCATCCTTGAGTGGCACTGTAACAGCTTCTTTACCTAATAAATAGATAATTTTACATCTTGTGCCTGTCCCCAAGGGATTCTTTGAGGCTGAAGAGTGCATTCACATGTCATGTGTGGACAAGATGATTGCACAGGTTAGCTTTGACCTAAGGCTGTTATGGGAGGGGTACAGGATGCTCTTCAGAATTGCAAGGGGCAAAAGCTGCCTCCTGGGACTGTATTGGCGCACATGAGCAGGTTGGGCTACCTAACTTGACATCTTAGCTTTTGCTCTTGCATGAGTAAAGGAGAGCAGGGCCACCACGCAATTCAAATAGTGCATGACATAAACGTATGAATGAATATGTTCCCAGATTGCTTCTACAACATAGATAACCCCAGGTAAGTGGTAGACTCAGGTTTAGAAAGCACTAACTCACACGTTAGTCCTCTTGCTGGGTCTATACATTAAAAATGTTAGCTGTTTGAGACAAGTTGCTAAATTGTGGACAAAGCTAGGCCTGCCTCAGGGCCCCTCATTTGCTTAAACTCCCAGAATCACCCACTTGCATCTGGGTCCCTTCTGGTCTCTTTCATCTTCTTCTCCACTTCTTTTTTAAAATGTATTTAGTGCAGGGTCTACAGGGTCTCACTATATAGATCAGATTCCTAGTGATTGTCCTGTTTTCAGCCTCCCAAGCGCTGGGATTACGGGTACACACCACCACTTCCAGTCTCAACTGGCATCTCAGCGCACCCTGGGGTTGAGGCCAGCATGGCAGGCCAAGGATCAAACCCCTGCCTATGCCTAAGCAGGCACTTCAATCCACTGAGCTATCTGGCCAGGTCTTTCTTCTTCGCTTCTGTCTGCCTGTTTCTCCATTTTTATGGGTCTCTTTTTCAGTATGTCTTCGGTCTTGTCTTCTCTCTCATGGCTACCTTGTTCACCTTGGGTTCAGGGTGACACAGCATCCTCTTGCTGAGTGAGTCACCGTAGGGGCCTGCCTGCTTGATGCCACTGTCCATTCAGTGAAAGTTTCATAAGGTGGCTCTGCACCAGGGCAAAGAAAGAGTGAGGGCAGGGAGGCATCTGCCTTAGGGACAAAGTTTCCAAAGACGTCGGAGCCCAGCCCTTGAGCTTTTCCCCACAGTAGCACACTTCTGTTACCAGGTATATTGTTTTCTCATATAGAATGCAAGAATTTCTGGCAAATGAGAGTGGAGCATTCTCTAATTCCATCCAGTTCTGACATCATCTACCCGAAGATGGCACCAGGTCCCTCAGAGTGAAGGCTCAGTCTCACAAAATGCCACCAGATGCCACTTGCATGACCCAGCGTGGTTTACCTGCCTGTCAGTGAGGCCTCTCATGATGCCTCCTTGGATTGAGTAAGTGTGTGAGAGCAGCACACGGAACCAGGGAAGCATGTTACTTAACATGTATTATAGAGCAGGGGTAGGGAACCTATGACACAGCTGTAATTTATTTTTCTTTTAAGACAAAAAGTGTTGATGTAGAGTTGTTTTTTCTAAACTAAAACCTCAGTATTCAGGTTTAATTGCAATGCTGGGATTTGGTGCTAAGGGTTTGGGTTGCAGCCTGGGTGCTCGTCTCTAAGAGGTTTGGCATCGATGTTGTAGACAGAAGATGCTACCAAGGAGATGGGGAGGCTGAGGTGTGGGGGCGGGGCACAGAGCCTCCACACCCTTACCAGATATGCTGCCCTCTCGGAACTGGCGTGTGTCCAGCTACTTGGCATCTCACCCAAACTCTCGCCTCTTGGGTCTTACGGAGGTTGCACTCCACAGGCGTGATTGATTGGGTCATCAGCCGTTGGCGATCAGTTTTATCTTCAGCCTCTCTCCTCTCCCAGGAGGTTGAGGCACTGCAGAAAGACCAAACCTGCTATGCATGTCTCAGTTTGTCATGTGATTGGTCCCCAAGCACTGGCGGACCCCAGCCACCAGTCATACAGCTCACTAGCAAGAACAAGGACATTCTTTTCACTCCAGAGATTCCACAAGTTTTAGGAGCTGGAGCTTAGGAGATTTAAAGGAAGACCGATTATAGACTTCAAAATCTTACAACAGTATTTCAAAAACCAAAATATTAAAAAATTTCCATGATGAACAAAACACCAATTTTTAGAATTTGTTTTAAGACAGGGTCTCTTAGGTAGTATAAGTTGGATTTGAACTCACAGTGATTTTCCTGCCTCTTCCTCCCAAGTTCTGGGAACACAAGCACATGCCGCCATGTCTAGCTAAAACATCAAAAATTTAAATAAAGACAGGGTCAGTACCCAATTGTATTGGAGTCTGAGGCTAAAGAGAAAAATCAGTAATATTGATTCTGTCTTTAATTAGAATGTTAATATTTTATCATAGCTTTGTTTTCATCAAATCTGTTATAAGAAAGATACGGAACTGCAACTGCGAGGCAGTTGCCATCTCTTCACTATTGGATGGGTTTCCACAAGAGGTCTGGGCCCAAGAACGAACTACGCCCTACATGCCGCAAGTACAGAGAGAAGACGGCAGTGATGGATCCCTCCAGGGCGGGAAGACTGAGCTTGGGCTGCATTTTGGTAGTGAAGGGACAGGCTGGGGTAGGAGGCCCCCCAGCTAGCAGGGGCTAGCAGCTAACAGATGCGGGGCCAGAAGGCCCAGGACCAGAGAGCAGGTGAGAAGACAGACCATGGCTTTCTTGTGAAGAAAGTGGTGTGCATACTGTGAAGGTCACTGTGCAGCCTTGAGGCCGTCCAGTGGCCAGCATTCAGGAGCATCTCATGAAGCGCCCCGCTCCAGTGGCCTGTACATCCTGACAGGAGCAAGAAGACGGAACCCTTGGAAGAAGCTGTCTCTTGGCTGGCTAGGGTAGAGTCTGGGAGATATCACTTCATGGGCCCCTTTGCAGGCAGAGAGCTGTCCCTTCAACAACTGGTATCTGAATTCTAAGGGTGCTTTGGCGCTAAGGCCTCTCCAGGAGCTCACTTCCTTGGGCTTTGCCCTCTGGAGCTCTGTAGCCGGGGGTCTGAGGCTTGGTGTGAGCACATCTACTATCCTGTGAGTTAGGAGGGGGTGCCCCTTGGGTGGAGGCTGGCAGATCTCCTTAGCCCTGCCTGCTGCACAGCAGGTGGGGTTCTGCTTCACATCTCACTCCTCTCTTTTGAACACAGTATAGCTCGCACAGATAGAAAAGCAGCCCCAGTGGGTTGGAGGCTGCCTGGTATAGTCTCCCCAAAGCTTGCTCCATCATTAGGACCCTGGCTTGCTTGGGGCGGTGTCTGGTGGACCATGGCACCAAGCAGTCCTTGCTGGTTCTGATGCCCAGCCCTCCCTCTGCCCTTCCCTCTCCTCCTACCTTTGGCCTGTGTGCTTCAACAGTCCATGCAGTGTCCTCCTGTCCAGCTCGTGCTTTGCCCTGGGAGTGCTAGGACAGCCTCTGTGGTGTTTCTGGCCCATTCTAAGACCCTTCTCTCTGGGACCCTTGAACACCTTTGTTGGCCCTAGGGAGGCCCTATCTTTTCCTCACCTGCTGAGGAAGGACTGTTGAGCCAGGACTATAGTCTGAGGCTCCCCTGAAGATGCTGAACCAAGCACTAAGTACAGGAGGTTTTTGTAGATGAACCTAAAGGGAGGAAAGAGAGAAGGCACAGGACAGAATGAGATTGAAAAGGAGATAAAGCCGCAATCAGGGAGTACTTTGAAGTCACTGTGCTGGGCAGTGGAGGCACTTTCAGGAGGAAGGGCCAAGAGTTGAACTCTTACTGGCTCTGTCCTTCACTGGTTGTAGTGGACCTGGGAAACATCAGAACAGGCAAGGGGGGACAGACACATGGTGGCTTCTGCTTATCCTCCAGTCTGAGGAGTTCCCCAGCACCCTGGGTACCCTTTAGACACTTGGAGAATCCTGTCTCCAGGTGGCTTTTACACCAAGCGTCCCTGGACAGGACCGCAGGACCTCCTTACCTCAAGGTCCCAAGGTCTAGTGTGCAAGCAGGCCAGCATCATGTCTGTTGTCATTGCTGCTTAGATCGCACTTAAATACTTTGTTGCTTAGGCCAACTCTGGTTTGTCGTGGCTGCCTTGAGAGTTATGTTAAGAGAGATTCTGAGACTAACTCCAGGCTAATAGAGGAGTGTTAGGTGGGCAATAATGGTGGCAGGACTACTTTTAGAATTTTATAAAAGGAGGCAGTTTTTTAGACATTGGAATATCTTATGACTTACCTAAGTAATCAGTTATTACAACACACTGGCAGTGCCAGTGGTAGAGAGGAAAGAAGCCCCTTACAAGGATCATCCTAGTATTAGTTCCTAATTATTAGGTGTCAAATTGCTTGTGGCAAGTAGCTTTATTATGGGTATTTAGAGCCCTTAGGAAACCACTTCTTCTTGGAGCTGCCTTCTGGGGTTCTCTGGCTTTTGGGTTCTGCATCTGTTGCAAGGTCCTGCCTCTGCCATTTAGTGGGGATGAGAAGCCGCTGCCCAGAGCGTGGTCCTTCGCCCCTGGCCACAGCACCTTCTATCATCTTTAGATAATCTCAGTCTTGGCTACAAAGAAGAGCAACTGATAAGAACAGTTATGTTACCTGGGCTAAGGTGGCACAATGAGCCATAGCACCAGCATCAGACACATCCTAGGAAATGACAAACTGGGCCAGGCAGATAGCTCAGCAGACTACAACGCCCGCTTTAGTCCATGCTGGCCACAGGCCCAGGGCACGCTGAGCCGGTGATTGAGACTGGGCATGGTAGTGCAGGCCTGTAATCCCAGCACCTGCGAGGCTGAAGACAGGAGGATCACTACGAGTGTGATCTACGTCGTGAGACCCTGTAGACCTTGTCCTAAATACCACTGGCTGCTACTGGCTACTACCAGAGGCTAAAGCTGCAGCCACTGCTTCACCTTCTAAACTCTCAGCTTTCAGCTAAAGTGATGTCTCACTTTCTGTTCCCTCTCCCCTTGCCTTTCATTACCACCCCATTCCAGTTACAAAAAACAACTAATAAAACATTTCCCCCAACAGCAAGTACCCCTCCTGCTGCTCTCAAGCTGAGGGCAGGATAACAGCCCATCCACCCTTCCCTTTGCAGTCAAGCCTGCCGCTTACCCTCACTTCCCCTGCCCCTCAGCCACCTCAGCAGACAGGCTCCTGTTGATGCTACAACAGAGACCCTAAATCAGAGCTTCCTACCCCTCCCTTTACAGCCTTCTTGCCAGCCTGCAGGTCTGGGTCTTGGGAGTTGCCAGTCCTCCTCTGCTGTGCTGTGCCTGATCCTCATACTCTGGCCAGCTTGCTTGTTCCTACTCAAACTTTGTAACTATAACTAAGAGAGGTTTTTACATTTTAAAAACTTTTCTTATAAGAGATCTCTGCTAATTCACCTACAAAAGTTCTGACTAGTCTCTCATTATTATAAATGTAAACAGGTCACCATAATTGAACCTGGCCAGAAATATATTTGAATGCACTCTGATTTTATAAAGGTGTCATGTATGTTGTGTTTATGTTGATATGTCATTCTGTCAATAGCTGTTTCTCTCTCTCTCTCTCTCTTTTTTTTAACTCTAAAATACAGACTTAAAAGCATGCTTTCTCCTGAATTACCAGCTGGTCTAAATCACATCAAAATTAATTCACAATAAAACAAAAATCATTAAAATGGGGAAGTATTGTTGGACAGGACTGTTGATTGGTGGTTAGAGGGTGGCCAACCTTTGTTCATCAGTGGAAAGCCTCCAATAGTTTCCTTAAAAAACACCCCTAATAATTTGGTAAAAGCAAAAAAATTAAAATAAGGTTTTCTTATAAGTTACTACTTTAAATATATTCATGCCTCTCACTTATGCTCCAAATACTTATAATAAGAGGTTCATGTCAAGCCAACATGTGGTCATCAATTCAATGATAATTTTCTCATCATCTGTTATGACTGTTAAATGATACTACTGCATATGACTATTGATGTCAAATGTTCTTTGTACAAGTTTGACTACTGTCTATTAACATTCTACAGGAATTTAACAGCTACAATGTCTATGGCTGATAAGAAATAACAGTTCTCTTGTCACATTTTATATTTCAAGGAGCTTGAGCCCTCTTGATTCAGCTTTGGGAATCCTTATGTATCTAGGAATCTGTCTGTTTCTTCTGTCTGTTTCATCCTGACAGAGTAAAGATTTTGTAAGTAGATATTGATGATCTTCAGAATTCTTATAGTCTACTGATTTTTACCCTTTTGATCCCTTTTTGCATGAGTTTGAATTCTTTATTAGATAAAGTTGGCTAGAGTTTTATCTATTCTATTTATTCTTTCGAGAACCAATTCTTTGATTCCTCAAGTCTCCGTGTTGTTTCTTCATCTCCATTGCATTAGTTTCTGCTCTGATCATTACGATTTCCCACCTTCTTTGCGCTTTGGGCTTGGCTTGCTCATCTTTTTCTAGGAGCTTGAGATGCAGCATAAGATTTGTTATTTGTGCTAATTCTGTTTTTCTCATGTAAGAATTTACGACTACAAATTTTCTTTTAAGACAGCTTTCATTGCATTCCACAGGTTCTGGTAAGTTGTATCTACATTTTCATTTGCTTGTAAATATTATTTAATTTCATCTGTGACCCACTGGTTGTTCAGGAGGGTGTTATTTAATTTACATGTTTGTATGGAGTTTTTTGCTGTTTCTTTTTGTCAAAAATTTCTGGTTTCATTGCACTATTGTCAAATAATATGCATGGGATAATTTCTATTCCTTTGCATTTACTTAAGCATGCTCTATGTGCTAGTATATTGTTTATTTTGGAGAATGTCTCATGTGAAGCTGAGAAGAATGTGTATTCTGATGCTGTTGGGTGGAATACTCTGTTAAGGTTTATAAATTCCATTTCTTCACATGTTTTGTTGAGTTCTGTTATTTCTTTGCTGATTTTTAGCCTAGCTGATATATCTTTTTGTGTCAGTGAGGTGTTAAAGTCCCTGATTGCAATTGTTTTATTGTTCATTTCACTTTTTTTTTTTTTTTTTTTAATGTATGATTGTTATAGGGTCTCATTATGCAGCTTGGATTTGTGGTGATCCTCCTGCTTTCAGCCTCCTCAGCATTGGGATTATAGGTGTGTGCCACTATGCCCAGACTCTGGCCAGCTTAGCCTGCCCTGGGGGGAGGGCTGGCACAGCATGTGGTG
Organism: Capromys pilorides; assembly: GCA_004027915.1. Taxonomy (NCBI): domain Eukaryota; kingdom Metazoa; phylum Chordata; class Mammalia; order Rodentia; family Capromyidae; genus Capromys; species Capromys pilorides. Next base: position 11,372 of record PVKN010003081.1, read on the forward strand.
CCAGGGATTGAACCACGGTTCCTGTGCTTGCCTAAGCTTGCTTAAGCAGGCGCTTTCGTTTGTTGAGCTATCTCCCTGGTCCCTCTTTCTTTCTTTTTAAATCTTTTATCTATGTATGTATTTGGTACAGTGTCTCGCTATGCAGCTCAGGCTCATAGTGATCTTTCTGTCTCAGCTTCCCAAGCACTGGGATTACAGCACTAGGTGAATGGCTTGGTGTAGGGCTGGCATGGAATGTGGTACCGGGGATTGAACTGGGTCCTTGTGCTCACTGGACAGGGTTTTAGACCACCAAACTATGTCTCCAGCCCATTGTTACATCTTTTTTTGTATGTGTTAAAATTTGTTTTGTATAGTTTGGTGTTCCTATATTGGATCCATCTATGATGTTTATGATTACTATCTCTTCCTCTTGAGGTTGTCCCAAACAAGCATGTGATCACCTTCTTTATCTCTTCTATTTCTATCTTTTTTATGAGCAGAATATATTTATTAGTGGAAAGAAAGCTTCTATCTGAGAGAGGGACAGGAGGGAGGACCCGAGTGGGTGGTCCCCAGGAGTATTTCTGTTAATGACTATTGGTTTGAAATTTACATTGTCAGCAAGCAGAGTAATTACCCTTGCTGTTTTCTTGATTCCTGTTGCATGGAGTATTGTCTTCTATCCTTTTATGTTCAGTCTATGAATTTCTTTTTGAGTTAAATTTTTTTTTTTTTTTAATACAGTATATCATTGGATGTTGTTTTTGGTCTACTCTGCCAGTTTTCTTTTGATTGGTTTATTGAGGCCATTTACATTGATGGTTACAACAGATATATATTTTCTCATCATTGTCATGTTATTTTCTACTGTAGTTACTCGACTTTTTCCCTCTATGCAATTGTTTGCTTTGTCTGGTGGTTACTTTCTGTTGTTGTTCTTGAAATTGTGGTCATTTCTGTCTTTTTCTACAGTGTCTGTCATTACTCTTCATTGGGTTGGCTTGGTGGTCATGGATTTTTTTCAGTTGTTCTTTGTTTGAAGATACTTTTGAAAGTATTTTATCTTACCATTAAATTTGATAGGTAGTTTTTCAGGCTAAAACAATCAGATTTGTAAGTTGTTGTCTTTCAGGATGCAAAATACTTCATTCCATGCTCTTCTTGATTTGATGGTTTGTGATGCAAAATCTGATGAGCTTTCCATTATAGGTAATCTGCTTCTTTTCTCTAAAGCTTTTAATATTCTGTACTTATGCTTAATTTCTAGGATGGTGATTATTATGCACAAGGGCATAGATTTATTTTGATTATGGATAATTTATTTTGATTATGGCTATATGCCTCACTTATCTGTGTGTCAGATTTAATTCCCATGCTTGGAAAATTTTCTTTTCTTACTTCTGCAAGTAGTCTTCTTATGTCATTTATTTTTACTCCCGTTTCATTTATATCTATGAGTGTTATATTATTTTTCTTTGCTTCATCTTGCAGCTATTGCATTATTTCCTGGTTCCTTGTTTTTTTAAGCGCTCTTTCCTTTGTATTCACTAACTGCAATGTTACCTTCAAGGTTTTATATTCTATTGTGAGTTTCATTCACGTGGTTTTGCCAGCTTTCAGTGAAGTTTTTCCTTTCTTGGATATCTGTTTGACTCTGTTTCTTTTTTTGAATGACTATGGTTTAATTTTGGTCAGTGCTGTGAACAGTAAACAGTTTTAAATAGAAAACCAAGTTGAAGACATTCTTTTCCTTCCCTTACATCTGTGCTAAGATTAATTCTGAAACTTTTGAGGCACTAACTACCCCTTTTTTTTGTGATGTGAAAGTGTAGTAGGAAAACACATGATTCAGATTCAGAGGTTTTTTTTTTTAATTTTTAATTTTCAATAGGAAATAGCAATATGATAGTTTCAAAACATATTAGTAGTACATTAGATTCAGAGGTTTTAAGCCGGGCACAATGGCATATGCCTGCCATTCTAACACTTCTGAGGCTGAAGCAGAAGGATCAGCATGAGTTGGGAGGCCGAACTGGGTGGGATGCATGCCTGAGTTCAAGCCCTGCCTAAAATACATAGCAAGACCCTGTCTAAAAACAGTTTTCTGAAGGAATTGCTTGTTTCCATGTTGAAAAGTTTTATTAAACAAAGCAACATATTTATGCTTACTGTTTCTTGGCACCACTGCCAAAACATGACAGGAATCTCTACACCATTATCAGAGTAAGAGGCCAAGAGACAAGATAGCTGTTAATCTCACAGCTTAGGTAGATTCTACTTCCTGCCCTAAAAACTGTTATTGTCTAGACTGCTGCTGTAAGGGACCCACTGTAGCCCTCCCAGGTGCCCATTATCAGAGGCTCTTGTGGCAGGCAGTCGGGTGGTAAGGGAAAGCAGAATCTTACTGCTGATGTAACTAAAACCTCCCCTGAAACCTTATGGCTCTACCTTTGAACTAGAAAGCCAGGAACAATGCCTCATGGAGGAAGTGAGAGGAACTTTCCATTTTATACAATGTTTTTTTTTTTTTTGCTGGATTGTACAGTCACTTTTGATTGACACTAAGGGGCTCTACTATGGAAAAGTCTTATGCTATTAGTTTTTTGGTGTGCTGGGATGGTGCTGCTTGGTATGCTTTTTTTCTTCCTTCTCTTCAGCTAGGAATCCCAAGAGCATGTTACCAGGCCCTTTAACCCTAAGCAGAGACTTCTTGGGCCTGTGGTAGAACCTCATAGATAATATAATACCTTCAGTCTGAATCCAGGTTATCATAACCCAATTCCTTCTGTACATCCAGAGGGTATTTGTGCCAAATCTGTTCCCTGCTGCCTCTTTCTTTTTCACTCAGGCTGTCATACTCATCCGAACCCCTGGAATCTTCTCCATTGCTGCTCTCTTCTTCTGGGTATTCATTGCACCAGTTATTCTCGCTGTTCTCATCATCTTCATCTTCGTGGGTGTCTTCTGGTTGCCCATCATCACTCACCAGTTCCCACTCCTGCGTATAAGGCTGCATAGAAAGGATATTCTCAATCCACCCCGGAGTGGCTGTCTCTAAGTAGTAAATGTCATACACATAGTCATCATGCTTCTGTTCCTCCTGGCGTCCAATTTCTGGCCCATCTTCAGATATAGTCAGCCGCTCACGGATCAGCTCTACAGAGTTGCAGAGGATCACATCTGGGTCAGAAGTTTTGCTGGCGTCGGTAGTGGCTGCCTCTGGCTCTCCTTCCTCGTGTACCAGGTCCAACAGCTGAAAGCCTGAGTCCCCGACAGCTTCTCAGGTCCCTGGCGTGTGTTCAGACTCCAGGCTGCAGGAGGTCCCTGACCCTCGGCCGTCGGAGACCACCCAGTAGCGGCCCTCTTTCCTGATCTCGCCAGCTGTGGCTTGGAGATTGCGGCGAATGCGCTGCTGGCTGCCTCGGTAAGGGCGCAGGGCAGCCCGCAGGAGTGGTTGGATCGGCTTTTCCTGGAAACGCACGGTGGCCACCAACTGAAGGACATTATTCTCCGCCGCTCAGTCCAGACACTTTGGTGTCTCCTGAGTAACCGACTCGACCTCATCGCTTCTGAGGCGCTTACACGCCAACACCAGAGCCTCGGCAGGCTCTGCATTACGCTTTCGCTTAACCCGGAGCACCGCGTTCCTGCCGGCCTCCATAGCAACTGTCGCGAGGCACTATCTGGACTCTGTTTCATGCATTCTAGTTCTTTCCTTTATTTTTGGCTCAGTGTTTCCATCATATTCCTATGTCCTGCCTATTTTATTTTTTTACCTATGTTTTCTTTAGATGCGCTGAACAATTTTTTCATGATCGTTGTTCTTTCTTTTTTTTTTTTTTTTCTTCTTTCACCTGAGATATTTTTTTCTGATCTTGTTTCTTCTATAGCTTTATGGAGTTGTTTCTTTGCTTTAGTGGCTATCATTTTAGAAATTTCAGGCTTGTGATTTCCAAGTTCTATGACCTTGTCTTGTGGAGTTTTTCTGGGTGGGCTGGAGGTCTGAGATGGTCTTTTTCTCCTTTATTTTGACATTTTGTAAGCTCCCAGTTGTCCCCTGGACTTAGTAGTGATGGTGGGTGGGCATGGAGTGGGTTATCAAGGCTTCCATGACAGTAGGAAGGCAGGGAAGTCTCACCAAAGCTCCCTCTGTGCTGGGTTCAGTGGGCTTCTGCCTCCATGAGGGAGGTGCAAGCTACAGCTAAAGAAGGCTGTGATGATGATGAGGACAGGCTGAAGCTCCGCAAGGCCCTCTGGATGCTGTATGGGGGGGTGCAGGGTAGGGTTCACCCACGCTCCTCCTACTGGTGGGAGAGGCAGCAGCAGCTTAGCTGAGTTCTGGTGATGGGGTGGAGTGAGACAGGTCTCACCAGTCTGCCATAGCAGTCCTGGGACTGCCTGCCTGCTACAACCTTGGGAAAAGCAGCTGCAGCTCAGCTGAGCTCCATTGACAGTGGGGGGAAGAGATCAGGGCAGCCCTGTACCTTTCTTTCAGTGGTGTTATAAACAATATTGTACTTCCAATTTTATTTTACAATTTACTTGCCATCTCTACAGCAATAAAATTGTATGTGTTAATTCAAAGACTTGTACAAAAATAGCCATAAAAACTTTGCTTATAATAGCTTCAAACTGGAAACAACACAAATCCCTCCACCAAGTGAACTGATGAACTAGGTGCTGTATTGCCACATAACAGAATACTGCTTAGTCATGAAAGGAAGAAACTCTTGATACAAACTATGGTATGGGTGAATGGCAGTTATTCTTTGTGAAATAAGTCAGACAAAAAGCTGGGTGTGGTGTACACAGCCACCTTATACCTGACAAAGGAGCCAAACATGTTCACTGGAGAAGTGATAGCATCTTTAATAAACGCTGCTGGAAAAACCTACTTTCTACATGCCAAAGACTGAAATTAGACCCATGTCTACCACCATGCACTGAACTAAAGTCAAAATGGTTCAAAGATTTAAACATTAAAACTGAAACACTAAATCTTCTGGAGAATTTAGTTTAGAGATAAACTCTAGGCTTTTAGAAATCTCAAAGACATAGGGCTAGGTAGAGAATTTATGAAGAAAAACCAAGCTGCACAGGAAATACTTTGAATAATCAACAACTGGGATCTTATCCTTTTGAAAAGTTTCTGGGTGTTAAGAGAAATCATCAACAGAGTAAAAAGAAGACCCATAAGTTGGGAAAAAAATTAGCCCACTATTCCTCAGACAAAGGACTTCTATCTAGAACATATAAAGAATTTTAAAAAAATCAGGTCTCCCTAAATTTACAGACTCAACCCTAAAATAGGCATCTGAGATGAATAAACATTTCTCAGGTGAAGAAATACAAATGGCAAATAAATATATAGAAAAAGTTCAGCATCATCAGTCACTCAAAAGATGAAAATTAAAACAACATTGAGCCTTCATCTTGCTTCAGGAAGAATGGCTGTCATCAAGAAGTCAACCAATAACAAATGCTGGTGAGAATATGGGAAAAAGATACCCTGCTCCAGTGTTGGTGGGAGTCTAGACTGGTACGACCAGTATGGAGCTCAATGTGGAAATTCCTCGAAAAGCTAGGGTTGGAGGTCCTGTTCCATCCAGCTGCTCCCCTTGTAGATAATTTTCAAAAAGGACTGAAAACATCATGCCACAGCAATGCATATGCAACCATGTTTATAGCATTACAATTTGTTATAGCTAAATCTTAGAAACAACCCAAATGCCCATCAAGTGAAGAATGGATGAAAAGGATGTGATAGTTTTGCACAACAGAGTACTGCTCAGCATTAAAAAAATGATAAACTTGAGGCTTTGAGTAACTAGTAAATGGATGAAACTAGAGCCCAGGCTGGTAAGTGGAATGAGTCAGGCCTGCATGTGTAAACATCATATTGTCTTGCTAGTGTGAGTACCTGAGTAGGTAAATAAAATCTGAAAGGCACAGTAGGTTCTGTGGAAGGGAAACAATCTGTCCCAAGGAAGGGACAACTGGGAGGAGGAAAAGGACAAAAGAAAGAAGCAAGGAGGAAAGACATATTTATGTATGGACACAGGATAGCTTGGACAGCTGCATGGCTGATTTCTGTTAGTCATTGAAAGGAGCAATTAGTGCTTAAGTTTTTCCTCCTCTTAAATTTCTTATAACTTATTTGCATATTTATATCTGGTAATTGGAACAACTAAGTGGAAGATAACATTATGCAAGACAAAACCATTGTCAAGTGCCTATTATTTTGTTGAGTGAAATTCTGTATTGTGTTTAAATATTTTTTGCTTTCTACTATTTTTATTCTCTTTAAAAAATAAAAAAATAAAAAATGATGTGTTATAAGAGAAAAAGGATGGTTGTGGCAGTGCAGAGCTGTAGCCCTAGCATGTGGGAGGCTGAGGCAGGAGGGTTCCATGAGCTTAAGTCCAGCCTGGCTAACATAGTGAATTTAAGGACAGCCTAATCTACACAGTAAGATCTTGTTGCAGAAGGAAATGAGTACTCAGTTATAAAAGTGCCCGCTGCACTGTTCCACTGATATACATTATAAGAAATGGAAGCATCTCTAGTGACAGAATGCAGACGGTGTTTTCCTCAGGAGGAGGCATAGGAAGGGTGACTGAGGGGCAGAAGAAAGCTCTTAGGGGTGGTGGACATGGGCTGCGGCTTTGGTTTCCGCCATATGCCTCTGTTAGTCCATATGAATTTGCAGAATTTAAATATGTACAGCCAAGTCTATTCTAATGAAGCTGTTTAAAGAAAGAATGGATTCTTCAAGAGAAGGGAAAAATAGCCTTTTCCATTTACTTTTTTTCTGTAGCTTTGTAAAGTTGCCTGAACAGTTCTTATAGTGTTCTACTTGTAAGGTTTTCTACTTATTTGCCACCTGCCTGCTGTAAGAGGCAGGATCTGATCTCTACTGTCATGCTAATATAAAGTACAAATAGACAGGGGTGTACTAGTTGATACACGTGCCAATTTGAAAAGTTTAGAAGTTTAATTAAGTGACTCAGCAGAGAGGCAGGATTCTTAGCTTGTAAACATCCTCATCCTGTGCAAGAGGAGGGCGCCGACACTGTGTGAGTTCGGCTAGCCAGCCGCAGCTGCTGCCCTCCCTTTGCTCTTCACTGTTTTCCGCAGCCATGAACAGCTGCCCTCTGCCATGTGCCACTCTGCCTGGGAGCCAGCTGAGTATGGACTGAAACCTCCACTAGCTGTGAGATAAATCAACTTTTCTTTCCTTCATTTTGGGTGTCGGGTATTTTTCCCAGTAATGAGTGAAAAGTAACTGAGATGGGGGAAACAGTCTTTCAGATTAAGTAGAATACTAGCCATAACTTCTTTAAGTGTCTGCAATAGACATATTTTATTCAGAGAACACAAGTATTTGATAAAATCCAAGACCAGATCACCAAATAGACAGCAAAGTGACACCTTGTTGAGCTTAGGCAATAGTTGGCTGGTTACACACAATGTTCCAGACAGCTGGAAAACATTCCATCTTGCCATCTAGTTTCAGAATAGAAATGCAGTAGCTCAATAACTGACTCAGCTAGAATGCAGTGGAAGAATGAAGCCAGAAGACTGTGTGAGAGGGCAAGCAGGACAACCCAGAAGTTCTCAACAATGAGGTGCCTGCAGGGGGCCCCACTGGCACGAGGCTGTTGCTTTCCTCCCATGGACATGAACCCAGTGTGCACACATCTCTGAAGCCCTGTTCTGAGACATTACAGGATCCCTGTGCAGGTGCAATCAAGGTGCCGTGCACATTACAGAAGCAGACGCTGCTCAGCAGCGGTGAGGCCTCTGGAGCTGAGAGAGAAGAGAAATATCTGAGTGTTTACAGGAACCTGCTTCTGAAGGAAATACTCCAGTAACTGTTGAGTAGGGAAGAAAAGACCTTTGGCAGAAATGTTGAAGATATGGAGGATGAAGTACTGAATATTCTTGAAAAATGTGGAGCTGATACTAGAAAGGTTCCCCTTGCCAAGAAAAAAAAAAAAAAAGCCTTGAAATACACAGCAAGGCTCCTTTCAAAACCAAGAATCAGAAAATTGAATACGCTGGAACACATTGGAGCAGGGCAGAAGCTGAGCCAAGGATGTCCTCAGCTGTTCCTACTTTCCTTTTTCTCCTAGTGGGATGTGAAAAGCTGTGGAAGAAGGAAACTCCCTACCTAATATGCTTCCACAGCATGATCTGACAGGGAAACCACGGGGTCTTTTCTCCCTCAAGCTGTGATTCCACTGCTGCCTGTCACAACCTTGGTGGTCGTGTACTGCACTGGTCGCTCTAGTCCCTCACTGCTGCGTCCACTACACCCTGTCCTCTAGCGCACTGAGGCATCATCAAGGCAAGGCAGCCAGCACTTCAGAGGACCGGGGGAGCATGGGTCAACCAGCCAAGCCAGAAAAGTTTGCAGCGGAGAATAGGATGGTGGCTCCTCAGTGGCCGAGAAACCTCCCTGCTGCACGGCCTGCAAGTCTGTGCCCATCCAACATGGGCATCGGGAGGGTGATCCCGGCAGGCTGATGCCTGAATCAGGGACTCCTGGACGCCCAGGCTCATCTGCAGCGGTTCATGAGGACCTGACCACCACCCCTGCTTATCTCTCAGTCATTAAGAAAATATGAGAGTCTTGCTTCTGCCTAGCACTGTGCAGAGTACAGGCAGTGGAAGTGTGCAGGGAGGAGACAGAAACATGCTTGGGAGGAATCCAACTGCACCCCCTTGCCACGGGCTAGACAGGCCCAAGACTGCCGACTCTCGATTGCTCTGTGTGCTGGGAACCGGTCTGCTTCCGGCACTGGTGTCGGAGCATGAGAGCCTGCTACCAGGGCAGCCTGAATTTCTTCCCTGGACCTCAAATATCCCAGGACCTGGAACCTGCCAGCATGCACTTCTTTTTTTTTTTTTTGGTATAACTGGAGTTCAAACTCATGACCTTGCATTTGCCAGGCAGGCAGTTGTGCCACAGAGCTATCTCCCTGGCCCGCATATACTTCTTTTGTCATTTTTTTTTTTTTTAAACAGGAATTTGAACCGTTTCATCTGGAAAAAAAAAAAAAAAAAAATTGAAGGGTCAGGGGTCAGTGCTGGAAGGGCATCACATCAGTAGCAGCTGACTCCGTGAATCTCCCGGGCGAACGTGACTCAGTGTAACTTTGGAGGTTGCGTGGCCAAGGGTGAGTGCTCCAGCGGCCCACAACGATCAGCAGTCCCCTAGAAGAGCCGGTGCTTCTTACAAAACTTTCCATTTCGGAACCCTGTGAAAGAGGCAAAAGCCGCATTTCCTTGAGACACTGAGCACAGGCTGACACATGCGCAGAACGAGGCGGACCCTGAGAATTGTCACCAGCAGCACCGGACCCACGCACACATGGAAAGGAGCCCAAGAACCTGCGCTCACAGAGCGCGCCTTGCGTCCTGCAGGCCATAACCTCTTCACGGAGACGGCGCACACAGCCGTAGAGCAGGCATGGGGGAGGAGAAAGGGATACTGCTGAGGGCACGCAACCAGGGCTGCAAGTTTGACACCCAAGTCCCCTCTCCTCAGCACCTAGGAGCAGCTCTGACGGCGCGGCTGCGACTGCCACAGGACTCTTCTCCACCTTGTCAGCCCTGGCTGACACCAGCCCTGTGAACACCAGCGTCCACAATCATTCTGTCTGTCCTCATCAGGGAGACTCTCCTGCCTCCCAGTCGCTAAGCTCTAACGCCTCTCAGTAAGAGCACAGATGCAGTGGCTGGGAAACCAGGCGTGAAATCAGCTTAGTTCAGCTGCGTTGGCCTGTCAGCGTTCACAGTTATTTCTGCCACTGCGCACAGTCTGTGGGAGCTCTTTGTCATCCTACTCACAGGAAGTGGGAGAGAAGTCAAGGTTCAGGAAACTCATTTCCTTTTTTAAGCAGCAAGTCATGCTTTATTTATTTATTTGCAGGACCAGGGTTCGAACTCACGACCTTGCACTTGCCACGCAGGCACTTGTGCCACGGAGCTATCTCCCTCGCCCCCTAGAAGCCATACTTTAAAAGGCTTCTTGGACTGGAGTTTTACTTTAGTGGGAAGGTGTTTGCCTAGCATGGGCAAAGCCTGGAGTCTGGTGCCAGGACCAGAGAAAGACTTCTGGCAGCCCATAGTTTTGAGATAGTGGGCTACCTGAACCTGGATCAAGTCCCTCGACTATAACGTTGTGGACTGGTTACCATAGCAAGTAATAATATATTCCCTAAATCTTTTAAGAAAGTCCTCTGTCAAAGAAGATAAGAATAGTATTCAAACTCACAGGAATATCAGATGGTCAGGCAAGAAACGCATACACAGAACTATGAACAGTACTTTGCTGTAGTACATTTTCTTTTTGTTGGCGAGCTCAGACCACCCTGAGGGCGGGGCTGGCATGACAGGCCTGGGGACCAACCCTCAGCTCCTGTGCCTGCTTGCAGGTGTTTTAATCTGCTGAGCTATCTGGCTGGCCCTAGAGCCCAAAATCTTTAGCACAATCTGAACAGTCGTTTCGGGAAAGGAAGGAAAATAACCCCTTATGTGTGTTGTACTATTTCACCAAATCCCAGCAGGATCAGTTGTCTCCCTCTGCACATAACAGCAAAGAAGTTCAAGCATAGGCTTTGCCTAAAAGTATCCATGATAATTCATTCTCTTCTTTAACCTGTTAAATAAGTGACATGAAAAATACCTTGAGGTACACCTGAGTCATGCTTAGTATTACACTAAGAATTCCATTCCCACTAGCAAGCAGGTTCCCATTCACGTGCTTGAGGAGACAGAGCCCAGTGGTTGGCCTGGGAAAGGACTCCTCAGGAAGACCCAGCAGTGGAAACCCACTTTGAATTCTGAGGAGTCGGACCTCCTCTTGCATTGATACCCTGAATCCTGAGACAGGTGCCTGAAGTTCTCCTGTGCCTCATGGGCTCTTTCTGAAGTCATGCACTTTAGGCTTTTCCACAGCATCCAGCACAATGGAGTGACTCTAGAGAGCCACGAGGCAGGCTGGGCTGGCACATATTTACCAGGGAGGAGGAGTCACAAGCACACTTCGCAATTGCATTTGAGTAGCAAGCTGTTCTTCAGCTGAACACCTGTATTTGCCAACCACCTTTGGACTCTTCATTGAAAGGTCTGTTTACGTCTTTTTCTTTTCTTTTTTTTTTTTTTTGCGGTACCAGGGATTGAACTCAGGAACTTGAGCTTGCCAGGCAAGTGCTTATTCTACTGAGCTGTCTCCCCAGCCCTACTCAAGCTGCTCTTCACTGCTGCTACTCTGCTTGCTTTAGAAACATGAGTGCAGGTAAAGGTCCACCTGGGTGTCTCGTGCTTTGGCGTTTCACTGGCTAGGAAATGACAATGGGCCTAATAACCTGAAGATTTCAAGTAATTTGATCCATCACCAGCATGAACCGGAGAGAGAGAGAGAGAGAGAGAGAGAGAGAGAGAGAGAGAGAGAGAGAGTCATGGCACCATCTAAATAAAATTTGTGCTAGTAGAAAGTCAGAGGACTGGGAGGCATCCATGTCTTCCAAGATAGAAGTCTCTTTGGGGGTGTGTTAGGGAATAGTGTGTTTTTATATTTACTATTTATCTCTTTCTATTGAAATTGTCCTATGTCACCACCTGAAATTTCATGAACTAATCACCCTCCAAGAAGAAGCAACTGTATACGCAACAAAAGAGCAGAAGCCGGATACCTGGCGCTCTCTAGGCCTCGGAGCTCACAAATGGCAGCAAGTGCTGATGGGTGCTGGGCACCGAGCCCTGTTGGACTCTGTGGGAGGTACCTCAGCAGTTTGCGTCTCAGAAGATGGGTAACCCCAGAGCCCTGGGCCATCTCTGCTAATAGACAGGACACAAGGCGCTGTCAAGGTACCCACCAGGAACCTTCGTGGCCCTTTATTTCTTGTAGCAAGTTCTGAGCTGCGCTTCTGTAATCTCTCCATTCCTGAGATTTATATGGACTGCCTAGTTCAGTCCATTTTCCTCTATGCATAAGAAGTGACCACCAGACTGGCCCGTCCTGTCCCCACGTCCTGGAGAACTCAGCTACAGGGTTTTTTGTAGTTGTCTTTTGTGCAGTTGAGGAAGCATTCCTATTATTATTTTTTTAAACTTATGTTTTTTTAAAACAACTTTTTAAACTTGTTGTGCTCTGTCGCATATTTTTTTGCATCAGTTGATACTGTCATAAGTTGGATTTTTCAATGTTAAGCCAAATTTGTACTTTTAGGATCCTTTCCTCTTGGCCACGGTCCTTAAGGTATATTGGTGGGTTCTGTGGTTTGAATGTGTCCCCAGGAGTTCGTGTGTTGCAGCCTTAGTCTCCAAAGAGATTAATCTCCTTGTGCTCATGGTGCTTGGAGGTGGAGCCTTTGGGAGGTATGGGGATGCTCAGGTTAGGCGTTCAGGAGGGCGGAGCCCATGCTGGCACTGATGGCTTTGCAGAAGAGGAAGAAAGGCCAGGCTAGGTCCTCAGCCAGCATGCATGTCCTGTCTCACCGTGTGCTGTTCTCTGCCATATCATGACACAGGGAAAAGGTCCTTATCAGGTGCCAGGCAGGTGCCCGGGCCACACTCTCGGACGCCTAGCCCCCAGAGCCATGAACTAAATAAACATCTGTTCTTTTACAATTGCTTAGTCTGTTCGGTTTAATTAGAGCAATGGAAAATGGACTGAGATGGTGCTTTTAACTACATTTCATTTGTATTTTATTAATTTTTATTTCTTGATGCAGGGCCTTGCTCCTGCTATAGTTTGGACTTGTAGTGATCCTCCTGCATTACCCAATGCTGGGATTATAGGTCTGTGCTATCATGCCAGGTGTTGGGGCCAGCACAGGTGGGCTGGTACAGCATGCAGTACTGGGGATCGACCTTGGGACCTTGTGTTTGCCAGGCAGGCACTTACGCTGCCCAGCTATCTGTACCACCTGGATTCAACTACCAAGCTTCCTTGGGTCTCCAGTCTGCCAGTCCCGGATTCTGTGGATTTTGGTTTTACTAACTTTCTCTAAGCACATGATGCAATTGGTTAAAAGTAAATCTTCTATTCATATCTTGTTGGTTCTGTCTGGAGAATCCTAAGTAATTCTCCATCAATTTGCAATGTTTTGGTAACTTGGGCAAGTAACATTAATCCACTTGTTGAAAGTGCCCTGGCTAATATGGGTCACTTGAATTCTCATCTTCACAGATCTTCCTTTCCCCTCAGTTATGCTTTGTGTTTTCAGTGAAGGAAGCATCTCTCTGCCCTCATCAGGATGGCCCTCAGCCCCCCGATGCTCTCGGCACTAGGCAGGGAGCTCCACAAGGACATGCATGCTAAGTGTTTCCCCCATAACCCTGGCATCTAACACAGGTGTGGGCCAGGATAGCTGTGTACTAGATATTTCTCATATAATTAATAAATTTTATTATTCATGTAGAGGATTTTTTTGGAGGGGGGCAGGGATCAAACTCAAGACCTTGTGCTTGCCAGGCAGGTGCGTAAGCCGCTGAGCTATCTCCCTGGCCTGAGGATGATTTTTAAAAAGTGGTTTAGCAAGAGATTAATGGTGAAGCAAACCATCAAACTCTTCTTGAACACGCATCATGGGCCAGGCTACATATAAAGAACTCCCCTTTGAAACTCTTATGGAACTTTCCCCAGAGTGGTGCCAGGGCCAGCAGAGTGTCTCTGGGTTCTTAGCTTTGGGCATCCCCCCGGGATGGCACTGGCACAGTGACTGCCTGTGCTCTTGCTGTGGCCCAGTGTCTCTCCTGGGCAAGGACTACCCTAGCTTGAAGGGCAGCAGGCCCTGGGGCTCCCTGGCACTGTAGCGCCCAGAGTTCTAAGCTCCCCCTCTAGCGGGTTGCCTTCCACTCCCTGCCATTTTTCCAGTGGCCTTCCTCTTGTTCTTCTTGACAAAACCCAATTTGCGTTTTGATGGAGATGAATAATTAGGACCCTCCGGCATGAATATATTTAGGTAAATTAATTTCCATGCCAGCCAGGGAAGATTAATTGGCATCGTGATGTCTCCCATTTTCCAGGAGGAGCTCCCAGCTGCCGCGCCCACCTCGTCTCAGCCTCTGGCTCTCTGCCCCAGCACTTTTGAGAAGATAGATTGTTAGTTTTATTGTTTATTTGTTTGTTTTTTTAGTGGCTTTCACAGGCAACAATGCTACCCCTCTGTGCAGTTAAATGATTCATTTAACAAGCGTGATGAAAACCTCCTTAGAGCCTCTCATGGATGAGTAGAACACACCTGGTCCTTTACAACTCGATTTCTTCTTCAATTCTTTAGTTGTCACCATGGGACACATTTGAAGATCTACATAAAATATATAAATATATAGACTAATGATTTACTATGAAGTTAATGCTTGGGAATATCTTTTCCCACCTGGCTTGGTCTTTCTCACTCATTTTTTATTCTTCAGCACTGGGGGTTGAATCCAGAGCCTTTGCACTGCACTAAACCCCCAGCCCCATTCCTTTTTTACTGTTGATACACTAAGGTCTCACTAAGTTGCTAAGTCAGTCAGGCGAGGCTCAAATTTGAGATCCTCCTGCCTCAGCTTCCTGGGGTGCTGGGATTACAGATGTACAATACTATACTTGACTCCTTAACCACTGTCGATGTTATTTTTGATAAAATAAAATTTTAATTTCAGTAAAACTATCAACCCTTTCCTTACACTCTGATTAAAGAGTTATTCCAAAATTAATTGCCTATGTCATAGTTTATGAGAAAACTATAGTTCATTTTCTTTTCCAAAATAGAAAGGGAGACCTCTACAATTTGGATCTTGAATATCACCCAAAGAACCATGTTTTAGAGGCTGGTATCCTGCCTGTGGTGCTCCTGGGAGGTAGTGTGAGTCTTTAGGTGGTAAGACCTAGCAGCTGTAAGTGAGGTCACTGAAGATGACCTTGATGGCGCTCTTGGGTACTGGGCCACCCTCTTCATCTTCTGCATCCCAGCCAGAAAGCGACCCCCTCAGATATTCTTTGCTATCACACACTGTCTTGTCACTGGCCAAAAGACCATAAGGCCCGGGGACCACAGACTGTAGCTTCCAAAATGATGAGACAAAATAGACATTTCTTTTGATAAAGCTAACTATCTCAGGTATTTTGTTACAGTGATGGAAAGCTGGCTCACACATACATACTCACAGGTGCTCGTGAGACCCATTTAAAAATAAGCGTGATGCTATAATCGATTTACAAAACATATGCTGCTGGTAATGCCATAGGAGAAGCAATAAAGTCAGTTGATAACTGAAAAAAAAGTTGCAGACATCGTGACACTTTTTAGCCTTCATTATTTCAGATAAATGATAATACCATCATCAGGTCTAAGAAAATTAACAAATCTCTAATATTTGTAGTATCCACTACTAATTGACATTCTCCAAATGTTTTAATATATGTAGAGACATTAGTGTGCTTCTCAAATTTCATATGAATGGAATAAATTGTGTGTACTCTTGTGTTTGTTCTCACTCATCATTATATCTGAGTGATTCATCCATGTGTGTTTTGATTCACTTTTGTTCATTATTTGAGACTCTTCCATTGTCCTAAGCTACCTATCCAGTTCATTGATGGATAATTAAATTAGTCTTCTCTTACAAATAAAGTTTTTATACTGATCCTTTTACATTGCCATTGGTGAATACAAGTCAGGAGAGCAATTTCTGGGCCTTAGGGGAAAACTGATATCTTAATTTATATTCTTCTAGCAATACATGCGAGCTTTTGGTATACAGCATTGTCTTGGTTACTCTTCTATCATTGGTGGGACAAATACCCAACACTCAAAATGAAGGAAGGAAAGATTTATTTAGCTCACAGCTGCTGGAGGTTTTAGACCATATTTAGCTAGCCCAAGTCTGAGCAGAACAGGGCAGAGAGCATCCAGTTCATGGCAGCAGAACAGCAACAACCACGACAGAGGCAACAGACCAACCAGGGCAGCAGAGCAACAGCGTGAGTCTGTCTCTCTGTCTTTCTTTATGTTACATTCAGGCTCTCTGCCTCAGCCTATCCACCTTAGGCCATACCCAAAATCCCATCCTTACTAAAACACATAATCCCAGTGGATCATGAATCAAGTCTCAAACTCTAGAAGTCCCTGCCCCATAATTGCATGAGGCTTTGGGGGGACAGTTAGACATAAACCATAGCAAGCATCATGGCCAGTGTTTGGTATTGTCATTGCTTTTCATTTTATTTTTGTTAGGGGTGTAGTGGGATCTTATGATAGTTTTAATTTACAGTTTTCTGGAGAGCAGTGATGTTGGCCAACTTTTCATATATTTGTTGATTGTCTGGATATCTTGTCTGAATAATGCATAAATCTCTTGCTTATGCTCCTGAGGGATTGACTGTCTTCCAACATAATCAATTTGTAGGTTTTTAAAAATATTTTGGCCAGACACCGTGTGCTGAATTTATGTAAGGCCAATATCTTCCCTTCTAGCTAAGGAGTTAAGTAGATTGCACTCTAGCTTAATGACCGTGTTGAGTTGAAAACACTTGAAAACAGTAGGTTCAGGAAACCATTATAAACTAACTTCTGTTTCTCTAAAGTAGGAGTGAAATGCTTATGTGAAAGACACCCTGCCAAAAGGGAAGTGTCATTCTTATTATCAAGGGTGGGAAGTTGAGGACAAAGAAATCTGGAAAAATGAACCTTGCTAGACTAATCCTTAACCCTGGTAGCCACTTTCCACCCATGAGCTGCCTCAGCTCAAGCCCCTCAGCGTTGCCATATTTCCATAATTCACCACTCTCTGTCTCAGCCATCATTAACTGCCTCCTTGGCTCTCGTTTCCTTATGAAGTCTTCTTTGCCACCTACATTTGCATGTATTTGTCCTGTTCGTCTGCCTTATGTCAACTTAATTTTCAGGCCAAACTGAGAAACTAAAAAAGTGGAAATACACTTTTATCAGCCTTCCATCTTCTCTTTATTTTAATGAAGTCTTTTGGTGAGCAGAGCTCTTAATTTTGATGACATTCAACTTTATTTTCATTCTTTAGTATGATTCACATAAGAGGGTTTTGCTTACTCCAACTTGGTAGACAACATCTTTTGCATTTTCTTCTAGAAGCTTTGGAGGAGAGCCCTGTCGGCATGACTAACTGCATTTAGTTCGTTGGATTCCATCTTGCCTTTTGGTTTATTTCCTTTTCTTCTGAGCCCTGCTGAGCCATTCTCCCCTTGGATTTCAGTGTGCACAGACCTGACTGGTGAACAGTTTAGGACTCAGGATTGCAATGACCCCAACTATTAGTGTCTTTCTTAGAACCAATAAAAGCTCTGCATGACCTGTCCTGAGATGATGGCCAAGCTAAAAATCAAGCAGACCACAGTGAGACCCAGACCACATGTATGTCCAACAGTGGGAGCCCAACTGTAGCCTGCCTGTCTTTTTGCTACGTAACCCTGAAACTGTTGCCTTTGATCTTGAGGCAGGCTGATCTTGAGCTCATTTTTTCGCCCAGGCTGGTCTTGAACTTGCAATGATCCTTCTGACTCAGCCTCCTGAGTGCTGGGGTTCCACGCATGTGCCACTACACCCGGCTGCTGGAAGCATTTTGGAAGCATCTTGTCTCACAAACCTCCATTCTCCCCTGGGTGGCCACACAGAGACTAAAACTCCTTTCCTGTTCTCACCACTGCTCACCTCCTGCAGTGGTTTCTGGGTGGGAAGCTGTGCCTCCCTTATGATCTATTATAAATTCAATTTTGGAGGGGAAAGGTCAAAGTTATTTCACGAGTCTATGATTTCTGTAGCATCCTTTATTCCAAAGGCCAGCCTCTCTTCATTGCATCTCAGTGGTGTCTTTGTCATAAATAAAGTGGTTTTTAATGTGTGGGTCTTTTCTAGGGCTTAGACATTTGTGTTCCTTTACTCTCTATCTCTGTCTTGAAGTCAGTAGTATATTGATTATTGTGGTGTTCAAGTCAGCTCTACAATGTCATGTGTAATTTCTCATGTCTTTTTTCCACTTCAGAATTGGTATGTCTATTGTAGATTTTTGCATCACATATTAGTTTTTGAGTCACCCAACACATGTACTTGATGGGATTTTGGTTGAGTCTGGGTTGTATCCCTATGTCATTTGTGGAGAACTGATGCTTAACCATATCAAGCTCCTTAGTCCACAGAGATGGTATTGGTCCACCTTGCTTACTTTTCTTCAACAATTCCTTGATGTTTTCAGTGCTAGATTTTTTTGCCTAGCTTTCGTTATTAGTCAGTAGTGAGCTGGTAAACCTGTTTCCTCAGGAGAAACTCTTGAATTATGAGCTCCAGCTTACAACATTTACTGAGTTCTGTGTAGAACAGGCCCCATCACAGTTGGCTTCATGCCAGTAATGTAATGCACGTCTGGGTAGAGATGCTGTGGGGTGCTTAAGTTCCTAAAGATATCAAGGTTTCCTGTCCCTCCAGCTATGTACTCGGCCTCATCTCTAGGGCTGAGAAGGTGGTGGATTTTATTTCTGTGATTAGGTTGCCATATGGTACAAGCAATCTTAAAATAGGGTATTTGAATGGTCTTAAACTAATTGTACTAGCCCTTGAAAAGCAACCATCTGGCTGGTGGGAGAAAGAAAAGTAGGGGAGATTCAAAGCATGAGAAGTAGTTGGCATGAGGGAAATTCTCAAGATGGAGGAGACCACGGGACAAGGACTTGAGGGTGATCTTCAGGAGCTGCAAATGGTCCCTGGCCCACAGCCAGCAAGAGAATGGGGACCGAGGCCCTGCAACAGCAGGGCAGTGAATAGTGCCAACAACCGGCTGCAGATGTGAGACCAGAGCAGGGGACCCGGTTGCCTCAGGCCTGTACTTCTGAACCACAGGACCAGACGATGTCGATGTCGATGTCGATTTGCAGCTGAGGGTGTGGTGAGGATCTGAAGTGGGAACAAAGTGGAGTATCCTTGTGCCACCTCTGTCCTGACCGTTACAGCTAGAAAGCCCTGTACGCGATGGAACGAACAAGCACAGGAAGTCTCTGAAAGGTAGAACTGAGGCAGCGTCCCAGGGACCCCAGGATGTGAGGCAGTGCCCAGGGGTGAGCCTTGGTCTCCGCAGTGTTTCCTGTGCACCTGCCCAGGGCACAGAGCCACTGGCCCAGGACTGCCTACAGGTGCAAACAGGACCCAGGCAAGGGTGGTGCCCAGGCACGGCCTTGGTAGTTTCTTTTCTTCTCTCACCAAGCCAGCTCAATGGAAACCACCCTGTGTTTCAGTGGACAGTGAGGGGCTGGCCTCTCTGGACAATGGGTGGCCTCCAACTCCATGCACAGGAGCAGCGGGTGCTCTAGCTTTCTTGCCAGGAAAGTTTGAAGGAGGCCAAGTGGCGAATTGGCCCTGCTCCCTCTGGCAGTGGTGGAGCAGAAGGGAATCAGGATGTGCGTCCCCAAACATAACGCTTGGGCACTGGGATTGCTCTGAGCTGAAGCGAAGGGAGACATGGCAGGCAGCAGCGAAGCTCTCTCCTCAGGCAGAGAAGGGGGCATTGGACTCTTGGCTTCTCACAGAAGGAAAGCTGGAGACAAAGGCTGCTGTTGACTTAGATCTGAGGCAAACAAAATAAAATACAATGCTAGAAGAAACCTTGTTTTCTGTCAGCCCCTCTGCAGATCCTCCTCCTCCCCACAACTCACTACCCTCAGAAGCCGCGATCTGTTTTCTTCTTTTCACCTCTCCACATGTTCATTTCCCTTTGTTAAGACCGTTTTATTGCCCCCAACTTCTAATCACCACCTGGAGTTGCTCACATTGCACGCTCCTATGTGCATGTGTTCTGTGCACAAACAACACATTTTTCCTCTTGCTAGTTTGTTTTCTGTCAGTTTAATTTGCAGGCCTCAGCCACTAGACACAGTAGAGCAGAGGGGTTTGCCTGTGCTACAAAGCCCAATGTGGGAGTGGGACTAGCCTTCCCCTAAGCCTGGGATTGGGCTAGTGGAAGACCGCCAAGGAGAGTGGGGCCGCCAGGCACTCTGCTGCCCTCTGCCCTGGCGTCTGCAGGCTTGGCTGAGCTTCTGACTCCACTGTGCGGCAGTGGAGCCCTCTCCTTTGCCTTCCTTGGCAGCACTGTGGCCCTCTCAGGGGCTCATCTTGCAAACCAATGAGTCTGCACAACTCAGGGCACCAGGAAAGCGCTAGTGGCCACGGAGGGAGGAGCCTCGACTGCACCCACCTGCGAGGAGGCAGCAGGAGTCATGGGCCCACCTCCCGGGGCGCTGTCAGTGAGGCCAGAGAGGAGCTGGACACGACGCATGCCCACCGTCTCTTGCACTATTCCTCCTCAAGGGGCTGCCTGAATACAAGGAAAAATTAAACAGAATCCACATGTTCACATTAGCACTGAAAAGCCACTTATAGCAAGAGACAAGAAAGTCACAAAAAGCAATTGGCAGATCACAGTGCAGAGGAGAAGAATCAGGTGCTGGCTTTCTGATGTGGATTTCAAGTGATCAAAAAATATTTAACAAAGAATCAGGAAGTCTCTGGAAACAAATGAAAAAGGAGAAAATCTCAGCAAAGAAAGGGCGGATGGAAATTATGGAAGTGATAACACAATAACTAAAGAAGCCCCAAACCAAAACAAGACTAAAATTCTAAATTCAAAACCAAAGTTCAGCAGGTGCTCAGGGATGGAGTGATTGCAGAGGTGACAGAGGATGGAATCAGAAAACACGAGGACACGGAAGGTTTGAACAGTGCCAGGAACCAGCCAGACCTGGCAGATACCTGTGGAACTCTCAACCCGACAGTGGACTACATTTTTATCTTTCTTTTCCTTTTTGTTTTACCCATTTCCCTCTCTCTGGCTTTCTGTGTCTCAACATCTCTCTCTCTCTCCCCCTCTCTTTCTCCTTCCTTCTTTTCTTCTTTCCTTCCTTCCTCCTCATCCTCATCCTCATCCTCATCATTGCAGTCCTCTTTCTCCTCCTCCTTCTCCTCCCTTTCCTCCTCCTGCTCTTTTTCCTCCTCCTCTTCCTTTTCCTCCTCCTCCTCCTTCTTCTTCCTCTCTCTCTCCCCCTCCCCCTGTCTGTCTAGAAGAACAAATAAACTACGAAATACTGTTATTAGGTTTTTCAGTGGCACAGCAGAGAAGCTGAAAGAAAAAGAGGGAAAAACCTTTATTGTCATTGAGCAGGACACAGAGAGGATCAACGGCAGGGAGATGGAGGGGGATCCTCTGACCAGAGACAAACGGGAATTGGGATTATATGGATTTTGCTATGGGCAGAGTTTGAGGGGCAGGTTGAGTGACACACAAGGAGCTGACTGGGGCTCCCTTGTGTGTGGGGGATAGGTGTCCAGGACTGGGGTGGGGAAGAGTAGGAAGTGATCATTGGGAAGAGAAGCCGTTTTTTGGAATTCAGCCATGTTGAATCAGGGTCATGATAGTTTTTAGCAGTTTTCACTTGGGCCGGAACCTATCAGTTATTATACAGCTCAGTTAGGTATGAACCTTATAGGGAGTCAGAGAGGGCTAGGCTCTGAAGAGAGTCAGTACAAAAATAATAGCATTACAGCTGTGGCCAGAGCTGTATCCATTGGAGGCGAGGCCTCAGGATAAGACAGCCACCAGGTCAAATGTTTCCGTGATTAAGTGGTGACACCCGATCTAATAAAGTCTAGACTGACATCAGTCACCTTGGTGGGTGCCCAAGACCCCCAGACTCATCTTTTCCTGAAAAGTTGTTTGTTCCTTCCATGCACACTTGCTACATGACTTGCTTCCTCCACTGAATCAATATTACTTAAGCGGCTGTACTTATTATAATCTTATTGGTTGATCAGAGTTTTCACCCACACTGTACCACCTTGTCGCTTGCTCTATGAAACTTCCTCTGCGAAGTGGCAACCCCCTTGGGCCCTCCCCTGTCTCTCAGGAAGGAGCTAGCTCTCCCTCAATAAAACTTCCTACCCTCAGTCTCCACCATTCCTTAGAATTCATTCTTCAATTTTGGGGAACATGAACTCCATATCAGATATCTAGCAGGTTTGGAGTTACATTTATTTTTCTGTATTGTTCAGTGGTCCTGTACCCCTGTCGACACTTTGAGGTCTCTAGCATACAAGCACATGTGTTACTTAAGGTACAAGCATCTCTTGGAATCTGTGGGACCTGGGATGAAGGATCCCAGGCAGATGCCAAAATCTAAGACTGCACAAGCTTCTTACATAAAATGGCATAACTTCACTTCTAACCTACACACATCCTCTTGTGTGTTATCTCTAGATTACTTACAGTACCTAATACAATGCAAATGATATGTAAATCATTGTTGTGCTGTATGGTTTAATGAATAAAGGCAAGGGGGGAAAAACCTGTTCATGCTCAGCACAGTCACAGATTTTCTTTGACTTTCTCCCACCCACGGTTGGTTGAATCCACGGCTGTGGCAGCTGTGGACTGCAAGTGTGGGCTGCACAACTTTGGATATAACTGCCTGACATGATTTTGTTGAGACATCTTTTCTACTTAACTAGGGTATTCCTTCTCCCAACTTCCAATAAAAGGCTCCTGGCCAAAAGTGTTCTCATATCTTTTATTTCTATTAAGAGTCTGTTCACAGAGATTTAGCTGTTCTAAGGCGATTTAGGACTTCTCTCCTTGCCACATTTTCTGTCCTCACCAGCTCCTTCTTTAATGACCATATTTCTACTTGCTTTGTTGAAGAAGTCAGGGCTCTTCCCTTATCTGATTCCTTGAACAATTTTCAATTTCAATCAGCTGTACAAGTCCAAGCCACTTAAATGTTTTCCTTATCCTTTTTATTTTGAAACCATTGAAGTTTTACCTGTAATAAATACCAAGAGATTCCACGTGCCCCGAGCTCAGTTTTTCCTGGTGGTTAAATCTTCCAAAATTATCACTCCTGCCATTGGCATGAGCAGCCAGGTCACAGGACAGTTCCACCCCCTAAATAATCCCTTCCTGGAGAGCTGCCCGACGTGGTGCCAGGAGACGCAGCCTGTTCCTTTTTGTTGCTGAGTTGTGTTCCTCTTATGATGTACTGCAGTTGCTTTAATTATTCAGCCACTGAGCTGCCTCTAGTTTGAGGCTAATAAGGCTGCTATGCATATTCATGCACAGATTTTGTGGACCAACGTTTTCACTTTTCTGGGATAAATATCTCAAAGTGCCATTGCTGGGCTTTGTAATACGTATTTAGCTTTGCAAGACGCTGCCATGTTTTTTTTTTCCAGAGCAGCGGTACTGTTTTGCAGTCTTATGTGCAATATAGCAGTGATCCAGTTTGTCTGCATACCTTGCAAGCATTTGGTGCTGTTGCTACGCTTAATTTTATGCACTCAGACCAGCGTTATACTGTTATACTTTGCACTGATTCATGCAGGCTGATGTCTTCCCTCTGCCCCGCCCCCTCCGCCTCCTTCCTCTCTTCTTCCCCCTCCGCCTCCTCCTCTGCCTGCCCCTTCTTTATCTTTTTATCAAACTCAGGACCTTGCATTTGCCAGGCAGGAGCTGTGCCATCCAGCCATATCTCCGTATCTCCAGCCCCATCTTTCCTTCTCCTTGTTTTTTAAAAAAATGTATTTAGGACAGAGTCTACAGATTCTACAGGGTCTCACTATGTAGATTGGACTTGCAGTGCTTCTCCTGTTTTCAGCCTCCCAAGCAATGGAATTACAGGTGGGCACCATCACGCCCAGTCTCAACAGGTCTCAGCACACCCTGGAGATTGAACCCTAGCCGTTGCTCTCTGCCTCAGCAGGGCTTTAGTCCACTGAGCTATCTGGTTGACCTCATCTTTCCTTATGGACACACATGTGTTTGGCTCATGCACACACTTTGATGGCCTTTGTCCATTTTCTAGACAGGTGCTTATGCCTCTGAGCTCTCTCTCCAACCCTCTTGTCAATTTTCCAATTGGATTGTTTGTGTGTTTTTTATTGAGTTTAAAAGAAAATTCTTTATGTATTCCATATACTGATCCTTTGTTAGATATGGGGTTTGCAAACATTCCTCCAACATTTTTATTCTAGCAACATCTTTCACAGATTAGACTTCCAAATTTTGATGAGACTCAATTTATCATTTTTTTTTCTTCTTGATATTTTGGTGTCAGGTCAAAGAAACAGAATTCTGGTAAGTAGAAGTTGCATCAGCCTGTCTCAGTTACTTTTCTCTCATTACTGGGACAAAATACCCAACACCAAAATCAAGGAAGGAAAGGTTTATTTAGCTTACAGTTAGTGGAGGTTTCAGTCCATACTCAGCTGGCTCCAAAGTGAGGTGGCACAGAGCAGAGAGCAGCAGTTCATGGTGGCGGCCAACAGCAAAACAGCAAGAGCAAAAGGCAGGAGCAGCGGCAGCAGAGGAAAAGGGCGAGCCTCTCCCTTCCCGTGTACTACATGCAGGCTGCTGCCCAAGGGCGGCGAGATGCTCACACCTGTAATCCCTTCACTGGATCATGGATTAACCACAAACTCTAGAAGCTACCCCAGTGACTGCATGAGGCTTTGAGGGACAACCTGACAGAAACCATAGCAAACCCTAGAAGGGTTTGAGAAGGGTGTTGGGCAGATGGCCCTTTTCTGGTGTCATAGCCGTACAGAAGAAGAAGAGCTGTGCCCAGCACTGGGCTTTGTGGGCTGCACTGGAGCCTTGTCACTCATGGTGTAGACACTTACACGATGAGATTTATCTCAAGACTTTGGACTTTAAATCAACACTCTCCTTTGCTAAGGTGCTTTCCTATCTTATGAGAAAGTGAATTTGTTCTCGTATTTGGGACACGTACCATTACTAGGGAGCCCGAGGACGCACTGTGCT
The DNA here is from genome assembly GCA_004027915.1 of Capromys pilorides. Lineage (NCBI taxonomy): Eukaryota > Metazoa > Chordata > Mammalia > Rodentia > Capromyidae > Capromys > Capromys pilorides. The sequence goes on from PVKN010003081.1 coordinate 36,185, forward strand.
GGGAAGAACTGACACACGTCCTCCAAGGCCTGCCCACAGGCGTGCATCACGCAGGCTTTCGTGGCGTGGGGAGGGTGCCTCCAGCCCTGTGGCTGGGTAGCTTCTAGCTACACATGGGCCTGACTCTGCCCCGCAGGGTCTCTAGGAGCAGTGCGTCTCCCCAGGCCTTCACAGGGCACAGCGAGGGGGCTCGAGTCACATGATTCTTTTTCCCTACCCAGGGAGACATGTGTGTTTTGCCACAACTGAATACAGCGCGCTGTGCATGCTGTTACATTTAGGAAGTTTCATTTCACGCTAAGCTTGATGAGACTTTTATTATTGACAAGTCTCAAAAATGCCACATGCATCTTTTTAGTATCTCTTAGAAGCATTCTACTTTCCCCTTTCATTCTGTTAATGTGGCTAATTAATTTTTGAATGTTAGACAGTCTTACATTATTATACATTGCTTTTCCTTTACTTTTTTCTTATATTTTGGAACCTCCACACACATTGCCTAGAAATTTCAATAAATTTCTTCTGCACTTTTCTAATTTTCAGTTAGTCATGCTCGTCTTATAAAATGACCAGGGAAGGCTTATTACTTTTGTGTCCCCAGAAGGCTGTGTATGATGCCATCTTTATTTCTTTCCCAAGTGCTTGTTATAGCTCTCAGGGGTAGACTGCTTGACCTGGAACTTTTGCTGTGAGAACAGTTTGTTTTCAGGTGCTTCCTTCACATAGAATTTTAATTTCTAGATTCATTATAGAATTATTAAGATTTTAATTTTTATGTCTGTTGTATTTTTTAAAAAAACTTGTTCAATTTTTACAGCCTTCCTGTAACAGAAGAAGGTGATGTAAAGCTATTGTCTTAAAGCTGTTGCTGGATCCTGGACCCTGGTCCTTACAGCACCTGGTGTCGGAATGGGTTTAAAACAGACACCCTACTGTTTTGGCTTCACATCCTTGGTAGAAGGTCTGTATTTTTCTTTAGCTAAATCTTTTTTTTTTTTTAAATTTTATTTATTTATTAATTTGTTTGCTTGTTGTGTTTGTTTGTTTCTTTATTTATTCATTTTGTGGCTGGCTCAGCCTGCCCTGGTGGTGGCGCTGGCGCAGCATGTGGTGCCGGGGATCGAACTGCAGTCCCCGCAGTTGCCTGAGCCCTACTAAGCAGGCGCTTTAGACCACTGAACCATCTCGCTGGCCCCTCTTTAGCTAAATCTTGATGAGGAACTCTTATAAATTTTAAAAATTTATGATTCCTGATAAATTTTGTTTTCCTCTGAATCAGAAAAGACGCTTTCTTTTTTAAATTTTAAAAGAAATCTTTTATTTATTTGATACATGAGCTCACTGTGCAGCTTGGACTCATAGTGAACCTCCCGCCTCAGCCTCCTTAGTACTGGGATTACAGGCATGTACTACCACATCTGATTTTGGTGGCTGGCAAGGCATGCCCTGGGTTCCAGGGCTGGCATGGCATGAGTACCGGGTTTCAGACTTGGGTCCTTGTTCTTGCCAGGCAGGCGCTTCAACCTCTGAGCTGTCTCCTCAGCCCAAAGATGTTGCTTTCAATATTGGTTCCTCATTTACAAGAGCTTTTCATGCCAAAATCCTCCAGCCAGCCAGGCGTGGTGGTGCTTGCTTGTAATCCCAGCACTCGGGAAGCAGGGATATCCATGTTTGAGGTCAACCTGGGCTATGCAGTGAGTTTAAGACCTGCAGCCTACACTATATAGCAAGATCCTATCTTAAGACAAAAAACCCAAACAAAACAATAAAGCACGCGCGTGCGCGTGCGCGCGCACACACATACACACAACACACACACACAACGCACACACACACACACACACCCCAAACAAAAGAAGTAGAAATTCCTCTTGCCTGGCTTAGGTGCCTGCTGCCCAGGCACTTGCTTTTCTATGTGAAGGCAACAAAGAAGGCCAGGGGCTGGGGAGATAGCTCAGTGCAATAAGTGCTTGCCTGGTGAGCCCAAGGTCCTGAATTCTATTGATGCTTGGTACCACCAACCCCCCCAAAAACTCCTGAAACAAACAAACAAAACAAACAAACCAAAGAAGGCCAAAAGCCTGTCCTGGCTGCTCCACAGATTCTGGCTCACTGGGGTGCAAGGGGACAGCCTTTAGACTGCTTCATGGACCCCTGAGGGTGCAGGTGCACTGAACATGGGTCTATTTAGAAAGAGAGCTGTGTGGTGACAGGCGGGGAGGTGGCCGCCCAGGAAGCCTCTCAGGGCAGAGCTGGGTGGGCTTGGAGGCGAATGACGCAAGTGCGTGCTCTCTGCAGACCACTGGGGCTTTCAGGGACTTTACAGATAGTGCAGTGCCACTCTCTGATGAGCCAGCTGAGAAACTGCCACTGAGCAGGCCGTGTGACCTGTTCTAGTTCTTTCTCCAAAATCACATCTCGGCCAGAGTCATGAGGAATGGCACACTTAATACAAACAAACATAAAACCAAACCAGTTGCTATTGCAATGCCTTCTTTTCTGGGGGGAGGGGCACTGGGGATGGAGCTCAGCCCCTCACGCTTGCCAGGCAGGTAGGTGCGTATGTCGCTGAGCTATCTCTTCAGCACACAGTTCCTTTTTGAATGACTGCCACTGTGTATTAAAGAGCACAGATCCCTGCCGTTTGGCAGACGCCCATGTTCTGGCATTTTCTGGGGCCCGTGGGCATCCTTGGCTATCTAATGGGCCCAGTAGAGCCTTCCTCTCAGTGCCCTCACCTGGCAAGCCTGGACTTGGCTACCTCTGAGCTATACCTGCCCCCTCCACTTCTAATGGTGCCCTCGCCAGGCTGCCTGACTTCCCCAAGGAGGCCTCTGGGCTGTCTCTGCTGGCTCCTC
>PVKN010003082.1:0-39039 GCA_004027915.1 Capromys pilorides
CTAGCATTTTAGGCCACAGGCTCACACACATATTGAAGTTGGCTTTCCCAATGTTGTAAAAATAATTTAGATCAGTTGCTAAACTCAAAAAGATTGGATATCTATTTAGAAATCTAAATTCCTAGTTTCTTTTCAAAATCAGAAGATATGGCAAAAATAGGTCTTTTTGTTCAATTAAACTATAAATTTATGAAAAAATGTTCAAATAGAAACTCACATTTAAAAATAAGTCTCAGCTCACTAGATGTGAATTTTTTTTTTTTTTTCGGATGTGGATTCTTAGCTGGGCCTGGTGGCGCATGCCTGTAATCCCAGCACCTGGGAGGCTGAGGCAGGAGGATCAGTGCAAGTTCACGACCAGCCTGGGCTACAAAAGTGAGCTCAAGTTCAGCCTGAACTGCACAGTGATACCCTGTCTCAAAAAGACAAAAAAAAAAAAAAAAGATGTGGGTTCTGATCCACTGACATCTGCTTGGTTCACGTAGAGCATTTTCTCCTGCCTTGGTGCAAAAGCAAATATACTCTGAAGCATTAAATAGGACTTAAGTCGTGTGGCAGTACTTAACCATGATTAGTAATCCCAATAATCCAAGATATAACTATATTAATTTTTTAGGTACCAATTAATGAAGACAGATAATTTAAGTTCTTGCCAAGAACTTATAAACCTATGAAATGTCCTAGGATTTCTTTTCTTGCAGAACCAGGGATCAAACTCAGGACCTTGAACTCGCCAGGTAGGCACTTGTGCCCCTGAGCTATCTCCCCGGTCCCAATTCCTTTTTTTTTAATTTTTAAATTTTTTTGTCTTTTTGAGACAGGGTCTCACTATGTGGCTCAGGCTGGCTGTGAGCTCACTGTGTCATGCAGGCTGGTCTCGAACTCACACTGATCTTCCTGCCTCAGCCTCCCGTGTGCTAGGATTATAGGTGTGTGCCACCATGCTCGGCACATGTCTGAGGATTTCTGACTCCAAACTATATCTTAGGATTTATACTCAGCTTCTGTTTGAATCACCTAGGAAAATGTGCATTCCTAACACCATAAGCAAACCCTAGGAAGACCAACCTAAGGGTCTTCCTGGGCAAAACCCTTTGCCAGTAATGCCTCTGTTTTGTCAGTTTTGCCTCTTTCTAACTGGCCTAGGGTTCGACCATTCATTCTGAGCAGGTATTTGGGGTCTGGGTTAGACTTGGTGCTTCTATTTCCAAATGGATTCTAGGCTCATCCATAATCCTGTGTACACTCAGTGCCTTTAGTGAGCTTGCAGTTTCTACTCAGAAAATAACCAGGACTTAAAAAAAATGAAAATCAAAAAACAAGCAGCTACCAGCCATGATGGTATACTCTTACAATTCCAGCACTCAGGATGCCTCCAGAAGGTGCAAGTATTACTGGACAAGTTTGCTTGATTGATTGATTGATTGATTGTCTTTTTGAGACAAGGTCTCACTATGCAGTTCAGGCTGGCCTTGAGCTCACTATATGTAGCCCAGGCTGGTCTTGAACTCGCACCAATCCTCCTGCCTCAGCCTCCCAAGTACTGGGACTATAGGCGTGCACCACCACAGCCCAGCTCCTGGACAAGTTTTAGCCCAGCCTGGGCATCTTAGCAAAATCTGTCTTAAAATAAAAATTAAAAAAGGCCTAGGGATGTAGCTCAGGGAGAAAACCCAGGTTCAATTTTTAGTACAAAAAAGGAAAAAACAAAAACCAGCAAGCCCAGGGTTGCCTATGCAATTTTTCTTATACCTCAGAAGCTTCTTCCTAGAAGATACTAATCACCCAAGCTCTGATCAGGATTTATTCCTGGGAGACCCTGACTTCTGTGGTCTGGCATAGCACCTTGCCCTGATTTGGTTTCCCAGGGCAGCTCTAGCATATTCATTAAAACTGCTGAAAAGTCAAGATCAGCTATTGTTTTCATGTGTAGTTTTCTTTCTTCCGTTTACTTTAAGGGAAACTTACCTTCTGGGTACTCATTTTCCTGAGCTGAGGAGCTACCTGAAGTTACCTTGAAAGACAAGAGAAACAGATTTAGCAAAATCTAGGTTCCATCCAAACTGGGCAACTAAAATGAAAATGGGAGGGGACAGGAGGGTAAAGGGGAGAGGAGAAGAGAGGAAGAGAAGAGAGGAAAGAAAAGAGGCTAGGGAAAGGGAAAGGGAAATGGAGGAGAGGGCAGGGGAAGGGGAGATTAAGCAACATATTTAAGATCATATGGCTGGCTGGGGATACAGCTCAGCAACACAAACATCTGCCTGGCAGGCACAATGTCCTGAGTTTGATTCCAAGTACCAATTTAAAAAAATGCCTGTAGTCCCAGAACTTGGGAGGCTGAGGCAGGAGGATCAGTGCGGGTTCAAGACCAGCCTGGGCTACAAAAGTAAGCTCAAGGCCAGCCTGAACTGCACAGCGAGTCCCTGTCTCAAAAAGACAAAGAAAAATAAAGGACCATACTGCTGGGAAGAAGTGAAGCAGGAATCTGAATACATATCTGGCTGGTTCCAAAGCTCACGTTCTTATATATACCACAGTGCCTAATGAGACACTAATGAAAGACTAAATATCTGAGTTCAGGTCAGGATCCACAGATTTGCGCAAACTGACTTCATTGAAACATGGATGCCACAGGAGGGCTAGGGAGATAGCTCAGTGGCTAAGTGCCTGCCTGGGAAGAGCAAGGTCCCGAGTTTGAGCCCTACATTACAAAAAAAAAAAGAAAAAGATTCATGAACTTGGGCTGGCGAGATGGTTCAGCAGTCTAAAGCACCTGCTTAGGAAAGCTTAGGCAACCGCAGGGACCACAGTTTGATCCCCAGAACTGCATGCTGCACCAGCCCCACCCCAGGGCAGGCTGAGTCGGCAATAATAATAATAATAATAATAATAATAATAATAATAACAACAACAACAACAACAACAACAACATGGTTGCCAGAAAGGTAACACTGTTTGCCCCCAAACACTCACTTAAAACAACTGTGGTGGTGCATGCCTGTAATTCCAGCACTTGGGAGGCTGAGGCAGGAGGATCAGTGCGAGTTTGAGATCAGCCTGGGCTACAAAAGTGAGCTCAAGGCCAGCCTGAACTGCATAGCGAGACCCAGTCTCAAAAAGACAAACTGTGGGCACTCCAACCATACACATAACACTGAGAGGGCCACATATGGTGGGCTCCCGGTAGCTGTTAGCCAGACACCCAAACCTCAAATGACTGAGGAACAGATAAGGAATATGAATATTCTGAAATTATAGACCTCAGTCTTCTCAGCATCCCTATTAGTCAAAAGGAGATGCTGAGTTTTCAAGTTTTCTTTCACAAGACAGTGTGAAATTAGTGTGGCTTTGGGTTTTGGATTTGTTTTGCTTCATTTTTTGAGACAGGACCTCACCATATAGTTCAGGCTAGTCTTGAGCTTAGTATGTAGCCTACACTGGCCTTGAACATGAAAGTGCTTTGCATCAGCTCTGCCCCCTCAGGTGGGAACATATGGAAATTTCATTGTCAGCTAGGAATCTAGGAGGTATATCAATTTTTATCTTTTGGTATTGACACTTTTAACTCCATCTATTCTGGGTAATAACCCTACATAAACTAAGGGTGACCTCTGTAGCTTCAGTAGTAACATAAAGGCCTTGGCTTAAACCTAGGAAGTTGGCTGTCAGGCTGGGTCTAGTTGGCAGAATGGCCCTAAACTTCCCTTCCCCAACGCAATGGGAGTGAATAACTTCCCCTTCTTCTCTCTGCCTACATAAGACCACCAGCTTGGCCGGGCATTTTTGGCAAGGCTAGGCAAACAGCAGTCTCATCACTTAAAATCAGGACGAGGGCTGTTGCATGACAAATAGATTCATGGCATATCATAGCCTCACAAAAATCTATTTACAGAAATGGCTGCTCCTAGGGGCCGGTGAGATGGTTCAGTGGTCTAAAGCGCCTGCGTAGGAAGGCTCAGGCAACTGCGGGGACTGCGGTTCGATCCCCGGCACCACATGCTGCGCCAGCGCCACCACCAGGGCAGGCTGAGCCAGCCACAAGATAAATAAATAAAGAAACAAACAAACACAACAAGCAAACAAATAAATAAATAAATAAAATTAAAAAAAAAAAAAAAGAAATGGCTGCTCCTAGAAATTACTGCACTTATCATATAACACATACTGTACTGTGCTAGTTACTTTGTTCATTATCTATCCAAGCAGATTATAAATTCCTGGAGCCCACAACTGTCTTATGCCCTGCAATCTAGCATAGAATGTTGCACGTAATTTACAATTTTAAAAAATTCCTTAATGATGATGCACACTGGGGCTAGGGAGGTAGCTCCGTGGCACAAGTGCCTGCCTGGCAAGTGTAAGGTCCTGAGTTCGATCCCCGGTTCTGGAAAAAAAAAAAAAATAGGGCACTGAAAGGTGCCACTGTACTACCTTACTACAGAAATATAAAATATTACAGACACAAGCTACACGGACTATTTTTAATTGCTTAGCAATCACAAATCTCACAGTGACTCCTCAAAATGTTTTAATATAAAATAGAATACTTGTCCCTCTAATCCTATTATTCTTTTGGGGTTTGTTTTTTCTTTCCTTTTTTGTATTTTTAGGGAAGGTCTACAGGGTGTTCAGGGTCTCACTACTAGACTGGACTTGTAGTGATCCCCCTGTTGATAGCCTCCCAAGAGCTGGGATTACAGGCGCTTTTGTTTTTTCTTTGAGACAGGGGCTTACTATGTAGTTCAGGCTGGTCTACTATGTAGTGCAGGTTGTCCTCGAGCTCAGGGCCATGTTCCTGCATCTGCCTCCCAACTCCTGGGGTCTTAGGCATGCAGTACCACACCTAATTTAAATTCTATTATTCTTTTTTTTTCTTTTTCCTTTGGTTGGGTTTTTAAGACTGGTATGGCCTCATAACTCAGGCTGGCCTTGAGCTCACAGTGATACTCCTGCCTCAGATTTCTAAGTGCTGGGTTTATGGGCATGCGACACCACACCTAGCCCTAGTATTCTTACCACTCGTTTCTTTCTTTTTTTTTCTTTCCTGTACTGCTATCTTCTCAGGTGGCTGGCACTACAGTCAACTCTTCTACTTTCCTTAACGAGTAAATCTTGGGGCACTAAGCTAATGTTAAAAACGCCTTACACATTTCTCTACTAGGGCTTGTGTGTAGGTGTCCCCCCAAAGTCTCAAGCAGTCACGCACTGGCTTCTGGAACTTGTGACTGATTACTGTGGGTATGGAGGCTGCACCCGCCCTGGGGCATGTAATTTGCATTACAATGTAAGGGGGAGAGAGGCTAGCTGTCTGAGCTGCCACCACTCCTTTTGCTCTCTGCACTCTGCCATGTGCCAGTCTGCCTTGGAGCCTGCTGAGTATAGATTGAAACCTCCAGTAACTGTGAGCTAAATAAACCTTTCCTGCCTTCATTTTGGGTATCAAGTGTTTGTCCCTGCAAGGAGAGAAGAGTAACCGAGACACTCCCCATTTTCAGTCTTCATTTTGGCTTTTACCTCTCCTTTCCACAGCATTTTTACTTTTATTATTTATTTACTTATTTACTAACTTATTTTGTGGGACTGGGGTTCGAACTCACGACCTTGCACTTGCCAGGCAGGCACTTGTGCCACACAGCTATCTCCCCAGCCCCTCCAGAGCATTTTGAAAGTGACTTCCCTGTCCCAAATCTATCTCCTTTTCAATTCCCTTTTGTGTTTCAACAAGTTCTCTCACTGAAGCACCTCCAAGTTTGGAAGGGATGTTCATCTCTAGCAACTAGAAACACCACTTTCTGCAGCAGCTCAGTTCACTGAATGAAAACTGTAAGAACATTCCCAAAGCATACTTTTCTGCCTTAGTCAAAAATCTTTCATGTGTCCCCTTGTTACAAAACAAAGTTGGCTGGGCATGACAGTGCACGCCTATACCTGTAATCCCAGCACTCAGGAGGCTGAGGCAGGGGGATCATTGTGAGTTCAAGACCAGCTTGGGCTAAAAGTGAGCTCAAGGCCAGCCTGAGCTGCACAGGGAGACCCTGTCTCCAAAAGACAAAAAACAAACAAACAGAAACACCAAAATTCGTACAGTATCATATGTGGTATCTCCAACCTGCTCTACTTTTCTGGTCTTTTCTCATATTGTAACCAAATCCAAAGCTCCAGTAACATCAAGACATTTGGTTCACCCCTAATTCTCTGTAGACCCCAATTTTTTCTTTCTCTTTTCTTTCTTTTTTTTTTTTTTTGAGACAGGGTCTCTCTCTGTAGTTCACGTTGGGCTTGCACTCCTGGCAATCTTCCTGCCTCAACCTCCTGAATTCAGGGAAAACAGACATGTTTCACTACACCTGGTCATCCCGAATTCTATTCTTACTCAATCTCCAACGACCTCTCCTACATCCATCACAATTTCTCCCTCTCCTATGCTTTCAGGCCCATTTGTATCTTGATGATAGCACTTATTATGATTTATATTAAATAAATAACAGCTGTCTCTGGCTGGCCCTCACCTCTGTCCAATTAGGCCAAGCATTTTCAGAGTGGGTGTTTCCCTTTTCTTCTTTTTGGAACCTAATCTAGTATATAACATAAGGGCTAAATTATAAAAATGCCTCAAAAATAACACACAAGTAAAATAATACAACTTATGGAATCAGCCTACTGCTGCTCAAAATTCCCTCATTCTGTAGAAACTCCCTAGTCTGAAAGATCAACTGCATATCACTTCACCACTTTCATCTGTCTTCTTGTTATCTAAGGGACACCATGTCTTTGTAGCCTGAGAAGAGTGTGGTAGAGAATTACTCAGGGCATATAACTGACTGATTCAAAGAAAAGTGAACCTGCAGTTCTAATACAGTAACAGTAGTAGATCGGGAAGAATTACTATGTCTAACAGAGAATAAAACTGTGGAGACCCAAGTGGATGGGACGGGTCCCAGAAAACTCATAAGGTGGGTCCAAATATGGAGTAGGCAACCTGCAGCATCTATGGGAGGGGGGCAAGGGCTTGCCATCATTGGACAACGCCTGCTCGACAAAAAATGACTTCTGTTGACACGCCTGTCTAAGCATAGGAAATGACCTAACTTTGTCCAAGGAACACAGCAGTCGTTAACACTGAAATGTCCCTCCTCCACGGAAACTTCGTCCATTAACCTAATAAAAGGAATATGATCCGAGCGCAATACAAGACTTCTCTGAGGCGCCTTCTACCAGGAACTGCGGGACTCGCTGTCAAACCACCTGCAGACGGGTCCCTCGCCCAGTGAGGCCAGGTCACAACCGTTCTCATGCAGAAGCGCTAAGGGGAAGAAGGCTGGCCGGTGAACGCCCCGTCGAACGCGGGCCGCAGGGAGGGTGCCCGGAACCTCGGCTAGCTCGGGCCGGAGGGAGCGCTGCTCTGGCCCAGGCCGAGCCCAGGCCTCGGAGACGCGCCCGGGCAAGAGGCAGACGGGCAGAGCCCTGGGGACAGACGGACACCCGCAGCTCCCCTCGCCAGACGCCAGCGCCGGCCCCTGCCTGGCCCTCCCCGTCTGCCAACTGGGGGGGTCTCGGGCTCCACAGCGCCCCCCGCCGCCCTCCCGGGCGCCTCACCGTCTCCATCGCGAGAGGCCAGCTCGCGGTCGCTTCCGGAAGCTGGGGCCCAGGCCCCGCCCCGCGTCCGGTGCCGCGCGCCGCTTCCGCCGCGTCACGTGACGCAGGCCCCGGCGTAAGGCAGGGAACCCACCCTTCCGGCGGGCGGCCCGGCCCTCCCCCGAGCGCGCGCGGACCTCGCGGGTCCTGCTGACGGCGAGGGTCACGGGACGAAGCCGCTGGTATTTAAAATGCTCTTTTTTTTTATTTGTCATTTAAAAACAAACTTGGAAGAAGCAAAATCCAAAACTTGCCCTTTGCCTCTCGCCACATAAATTATGTACAGTTCAGAATGATCGCTGATACAAAACATGCCAAGGACGGGGGAGGGGGCGAGAGGGCGCTTTAAAAAAGGGAACCATTTCATCCGTTGTTAATAAGGACCAACCTTGCTGTACAGGATACACACAACACAAAATAAAGTCTTCACGGGATTCACACTTGTCAGCGATTTATTTTTTTAAAAAGGGGGAGGGTCCTGGAGGTGAGGGTAGAAGGCGGTAAAGGGGGAAAACTGAAAATCGAGTATGTGCAAGTGTAAACCAACCCAAAATACAAACACGGGGGTGGGGGGGTTCTGATGCAATTATACAGGCAGGGTACTTAAAAAAAAACCAACAACCAAAATTCCAACCTTGTAGCTTGGATCTGAGTTATAGTTTATATAAAAATTAAAAACTGTATAAGGTCTCCACTAAATTCTACAGGACTATCGGATATCTAGCATATGCTTACAAAGTCTGCCCCATCCCTATCCCAGTCCCCAACCAGAGCCTGACTCGCTGGAGCCAACCTCCCCTTGCTGTAGCCTAGACCTGCTTAACGCTTGGAAAAGGACCATCCAAGGGCTGCGGCTTTGGGGACCGCAGCCCGGTCTCCCTACTGTCTGATGTAATTACAGTGGTTCCTGTGGGAGTGGGGGTGTTACTGTCTTCATTTATTTGCAGCTTTAACAGTTGAGGAAGCAGCTTATAAAAACAAAACAAAAAAAACTCCCTACCCCCATCAATCCACAACCCCCCCAATTCAAAACAAAACAAACCTAAAATCACAACAGCGACCGCGCTCCCCTTCAGCAGGCCCGCCCATCTGCCACCGCCAAGCCCACCGCCACACTCAACATCTGATTCTTGAAAATATTAATTACAAAATGCCCTTTGCCCACGGCCCCTAAGAGAGAACTGCATATAAGCCTTTTCTTCATCCCCATGGCTCCCTACCAGAGCAGGGGCTGGGTCTCACCCGCCCCTGGCGACCCCTACCACCGGAAGAGGTTCAACTGCAGCACAAGCTTGGGCAGAAAGGGAAGGAAGGGAAGGCAGGGAACCCATCCCCCTCTGGCTCCCCTTGGGGGCCAGCTCACTTTTGTGCGTTATAACAACAGAGTCCAACTATACAACGGGGTGGGAAGTGCCCGGCCTCTCTCTAGTCCCCCACCTTACAGCAGTCACAGCCAGGGGGTGGGGAGGGGGAGTGAGGAGGAAAGGGCGGTAGGTGGGGTACTGGAGGGGGCTCCCCCACAAGGGGAGCTCCATGTGTCCGCCCCACACCCCCCTACCATTTATAAACTGGTTTTGTAAAAAGAAAATAGATATATTTATATAGAATATATAAAGCACAAAAATTAGTAGTTTTACATTTGCTCTCCCCGGGGGTGGGGGGAGAGAGGAGGGGTCTCCCCTCCTGCCGGCTCCCCCATGCCCCACAAGACTATGTACAACCCCATGTATAAATAGATAAATACCCCCCACCCTCCCCGCGCTGACACTAAGCTCCCCGCCCCCACATCACCACCCCTTCCCACCAGACCAGCAGCAGTTTGGTGACTGAGGGAAAAGTGGGAGCTCCGGGCCACACCCTGCCTCACTGGGTACGGGCACCCACTCAGGGACAGCCCTTACCCACCCCGCCCACCCCATCCAGGCGCTGGAGGGCAAGCGGGCTCCTGATGAGGTTGGGAGAACAGGAGGGAGAGATCCTGGTCCTAGGTGTAGCACACTCCTCCTGCCCCATGTCCAGATGGAGAAGGAAGTCCGAGAGAAACCAGGGCCCAGTCATCCCCAATCTTCATCCCCACTCGCTTCAACCACCATCCCATGCCCAGAATTAAAAACAAAGATGGATTTTTTGTTGTTGTTTTTTCTTCCTCTTCCTACCCCCCCTTCCACCCGCTCAGAAGAGGGCAGTGAGGTGGGGGAGAGGGCTGGGGCAGTAGGGGGCTTGGAGAGGGTCTCACATTTCAAAACAGCAAAAAATCCAACACTTAAATGAGGTAGGTGTGGGTGCGGGGTCTCCTTGCCCGGCTCGCCCAGCTTGCCCTCCCGGACAGCTTGATGCCTCTTTCCCATTCATGTTGCATTTGTCAGAGTGGAAAACAAGGAAACACAACCCATAGAGAGACAGAAACACAGAGGAGAAGAGGGAGACAGACAGATTGAGAGGGGAGGGGATGGAGGGGAGGGTGGGGCAGGACCCGGCAGGCAGGGCCAGGTGTGGGACCCGGCCTTTGGGATTGTCAAGCTTAGTCAAGTCTCTTTGCAGCCTTGAATTGGGCCAGAGAGGTCAACGGGAGCGGCAGGGCTGTGAGGCCCGCCACACATCCTCCCCCACTGCTGCCTCCCAGATGCTTCTGGGTAGTTACCGGCCCACAGCCCCCTCGAACCTGAGATACCCAACGGCTGCTTCTATCTAGCCCCTCCTGGACCTGGGGGCACAGATGCCAGCCTAAGGGCCGCTGGCGGGGAAGAGGGTTGTCCCTGGTGCCCAGGGCGGGCATGGCCTAGGGCCCTCTGCCCCAGCCTCCTGCTCCAGGGGCTCCGGTCAGCTGGTAGCCCCAGCCCTGGGTCCTGGCTCTGGCTGCTACCTCTCTTCCCCCTCATCCCTTTCAGGGAAGAGGTTGGGGTTAGGGGAACTCCCCTGCCTGGTAGCCTCAAAGCTTCTTAGTTCATCCACTTGCGACAATTCCAGGCTCCACAGTGACAGGGGATCTTGTGCTGATCGTCCTCAAAATCAAACTGATAGTCATAGGTCAGCTGGAAAGAAAAGAAGGCCCAATCACAACTCACCCCCAGGAGAAGGGCACAGGCTCCATGCGAACTCTGGGCAGTGGGATCAGAAGTCGGCTCCTGGGACACGTCAGAGAACTGTCACTGACGCAGGATACTTCCTTTACCTCCTCTCCTTTGGGGATTCGCCGACTGGAGATAATGATGATTTTGTCTTCCTTGTCAAACGTCACAACTTCCGCCACACAGTTAGGGGCACATGAATGGTTAATGTACCTGAGCAGTGGGATAATTGGTGGTCAAGTGACTCAAAGGAGTCTAAGGAGTTCTACTCCTTAGTTGCCCTGTGCCCAGAGGGCCACCCACAGTGACCCACAAAGTCCACCCTCCCTTTCTCACCTGGCAGGTCCTCCAGTCAACGTAGCATCAATCACATGTTCATTGTTTATTCGGAACATGTAAATACCTCGGTTCTAGAAGGCAGAGGTGGCAGAAAAAGGGACAAGAGTATCAAGATAGCAGACTTGAGCTCTGGGTGTGCGTGGCATAGCCTTCCCCAGCTTTCTGTCTGCTCCCATGGACCCAATGCTGACCCTTGGCTGAGTGCAGACTGCACCACAAAAATGGCCGGCCCATACCTGCTCCTCATAGATCTTCTCCCGCCTGTTCGCCACCTCATTGCGAATGATGGTGCCAATGTACTCGATGACCATTGTGTGCTTTTCTAGGTCCTTGGCTGCATAGAGCCCTAGGCCCTGGATGCGGGAGCGAGCCAGATACACGTTGTTCTTCCACTCGGTACGCAGGCGCCGGTACTGAGACGACTTGGAGTGCACAAACTGCTTGCTGTACGGGGTGTTGGTCTCGCCTGTGAAGGTGCTCTGATATGCCTTAGACATGCTGGTGCTGTTCAGGGTATGGGGCCTGGGAGGTGACACAGTCCGTGACAAGGCAGCTCGCCCTCAGAGTAAGTACGCACCGCCCACCTCCTCCCTGGGACACACAACATGCCAGTTAGGGGCATGTGCTACTGGCAAGCATTAGGAGTGCTGCTTCAGGAGTAGACACACAGGTTCTCAGCCCTGGAGAGGCAGCAACTATCTATGGGGACCCTTCTGATGCTCCAGGTGACAGCCCAGGATGGGAAGGCAGATACGGAGGAAAGGGGGCACCAATTCCCCTACACTGAGCCTGCTCTCCCCTCTCCTCATTCTCCCCAGCCTTCTGCCAAACCATATGAAAGGCCATGCTCCTCAGGGAGGTCTTCCCCAAGCAGCCCAGGCCCACAAGTTAAGCTGATGGTTTGCTCAAATGTCTGAGTCCTACCTCCTGCAATGCTGGATGCCCTGAACACAGGCGCTGCATCTGCCACACTGGGTTGGACCTGAATTAAAATTGGCCGATTCACAGCCTAAACGTGGTACCCTTGCCTCTCTGCAGACTGTCCCATTCTGACGTACAGTCGGGCTCTGCGCAGGTGGCTCAGTGCAGGGGAATGACCGCCGTACAGCAGGATGCATTTACCACCCGAGGGCACCACTCAAGGTCTTGCCCACCCCAGAGCAGTGGTTTTCAAATGTTTGGCTTCTTTAACAGATTTTTTTTTTTTAACAAAATGTTGACTGGAATGCCAATCCATAGCTATGTGAAAAAGGAATTCTGGTAGAATCCAATCTGGGGAAGGTAGAATTAAACATGGGGAGGGCTAAGTTCTGCCCCCAGCTTGTGTACTGGGGCTTTTTGGAACACCTGCACTCACAGTTTGAAAACCACTGTTGTAGAGCATCAAGGACCAGGGCTGACTAGGGGTAGCCTCTGACACACTACGGCAGCAGCCTCGGGCTGCCACAGGCCTTCAAGAAGTTCCTGGCCATGGATTCTGCCTCCCTCTACCCAAAGGCAGGCTACTATGGTACACAGAAAGAACAGTGACCCACAAATTAAGAGGTCAGGGTCCGGTCCCAGCTATGTGACCTATACCCAGTCACGTAGTCTTTCAGAGCCTGTTTTCTCAGCTGTGAAATGGGGGTCATACCACCTGCCCTACCTACCTCATAAGGTTGTTGTGAGGATCAAATGAGATAATGGATGTGAAAACGCTTTGAAAAAAAAAGTATAAAGTGCTATACAAATGTAAGGTTTTATTATTTTCCTATTATATTTCTAATTATTTATTTTTGACACCAACTCATCCTTGGGGGGGGAAGGTGACCCCTAGCATTCATGGGGTGGGTATCTGAGGTTTGGGAGAATCACAGGCCCCCCCTGGAAGCAAAGCAGGAGAAGTGACCAGGCCCCTTAGCTTGACCCACAGCCTGTCTATCAAGACCTTCCCTAGCAGCCATTCCCAGAGTGCCCAAGACACTGTCCTGAACCACTGATCAATCCCATATACCTCAGCAGGTTGGAGAGCAGGAAAGGGATACCTTGTATACCTGCATACCCTCTAATCAGGAGGTGTGAGGGAACTCTGATCTGCATCCCACACCCTCACAATGTGCCCAGAGGATCTCTACCAATACCCACAGCCGCAGCCCACAGCCCCAGCTCCATAAGCTCACCGTTTGTAGTGTGTGAGAATTTTGGGCTCCGATCGGGCACAGCCAGTGGGGTTGATCATGAGTGGCAGCTCCATCAGGGGGTGGCGCCCGTAGCGGAATAAATAGTTTTGACAGTTCTCCACCCCAGGCAGCTGCAGGCACAGGTGGGTCTCTCCTTAGCCTGAGCTCCTACAGGGCAGAGTTGGCTCCCAATGCCCACCCAGCCCCCAGCCCCCTTACTGATTCAGCTATGCGAAGCACAGCGTGCACCGTCAGGCCAAAGAGCTCCTCGCCCTTCAGGTACTCAGGGAAGAGGCGCAGCATGTCGGCCTCTTTTCTCATGGCAGCCACTGGCTCTATGATACGGTTCCACACAGCTAGAAGGCAGAAAGCAGCCCTGAGAGAAAGCCTCTGCTCATGGCCCTGCGTGCCCTAGCTCCACTCCTCAGCTACAACCGTTTTCTATGGACTCTACACCACCCTGTCAGAAAGGTGTGTGGGTCTTCAAAACCTCTCCTGGCCTCCTCCTCCCATTCTCTCTTAAGAAGAAGCCAGCTTCAAAACATATAAAAAATAAAAAATAAAATAAAAAAAAGAAGCAAGCTTCAACTCCCTCCAGAGGTAACCACAGCTTGTGACAAAGAAACACAAGGCCAGATCTCAGAGACGTAGCACAGGTCACAGTGCTTGCTGAAAGAGCACATAGGTATGGGATTCGGGACCTACGCTGGGTGTGGAACCTTGAGCCTAACATTTGAATCTCTCTGCAAGGCTCAATTTTTGTATAAATTGGGCACAATCAAATATTTATCTTACAGAGTTGTATGAACAAAATAACTTACATAGATCACTTAATTTTGTGTTATATAGTAAATATTCAATAAATGCTACCTGATCTTGTTATTTTTACCATTAACACAAAAACCAAGATCAAAAGAATACCATGTAGGAGAAAACAAACACAAGTTAGGATCATGGTGCTGAATGATGGGGCCTCAGAACTCACTCTTTTAGATGTACTTCAGATAGGAAGATCAGCTAGAATATCTGAAGTCAGAAAATATATACATATATATATATATATTTTAGGCAGAGTCTCACTATATGGTCAAAGCTGGCCTTGAACTTGCTATGTAGCCCAGGTTGGTCTTAAATTTACAGTCCTCTTGCCTCAGCCTCTAAAGTCCTAGATTACAAGCACATACCATTAAGCCTGGCACAAACAAAATATTTTCTTCCCAGGCAAGAGCTTATTCTATTGAGCTATCTCTCCACCCCCTAACAAAATATTTTCAGTTACAAAGGAACTTAAGGAAACTCAAAGCATGAAAGACATTATCTGAGGGCTGGGGATACAGTTCAGTGACTTAAGCACCTGCCTGGCAAGCACAAAGTCCCAAGTTCAATCACTGGTACCACAAAAAAAAAAAAAAAAAAAAAAAAGACATTATCTGAGTGCTCCCCCATCCATAGTACTGGGGATTGAGTCCAAGGCTTTCACATAAGGCTATATTCCCAGTCCTTTTTTATTTTTTGCGACAGGAGCTCTCTAAGTTGCCCAGGCTGGACTCGAACTTTCCATCTTCCTGCCTTAGCCTCCCTGAGTGCTGAGATTACAGGTATGTACCACCACATTCATTTTTTCTGGAATTTTCAAGAGACTGCCCTACGTGGGAGCAGGAGTATTCACAGGAGCGTTCCGGGACTGTAAAGTGACCCCCCCCGGAAGAAACCTTCGCAGGTTACCATCTCAAAGGCCCAAGGCTCACCCTGTGGAGAGGCATCAGTGAAAACCAGGTCTTCCAAGCCCTGCTCCATGACTTTGACGATGAACTCTGGCCGCCCATTGTTCTCGCCGATGGAGCATCGATAGCAGCATCGGCGGTTGTTGGTGCGGAGGCTCCAGTAGATGCGGGTGGCCTCGTAGCCCACAGGATAGAGGGCGGTGGCACTGTGGAAGTCAGCCATCTGGTGAGGGAGCAGCTGCCCAATGGCATGGAACACGAGGCCCCCCACACGGAACATGTGCAGCCGCTCTCCCCGCTGGATGATGCTGGCAATTTGTTTTACTTCATCCCTCTCAATGTAGACCCGTCGGAAGACAGCAAAGGAACTCAGCTCCTGCTCACAGGGCCCCTTGATCTTATGCATCGGACACAGCATGGTCTTGTCCTTGAAGAACATGCACTTGGCGCGGATGGCACAGGCAAAATGGTAGACGCTGGGGCAACGCATGCGATTGCAGCTGCTGGTGGCACCGGTTCGCTGGCACAGGGAGCACTTGGTGAGCAGTCCTCGGTGCAGGGCTACCTCCACGTTCATCAGTGCCCCACCCTGGGTCTCATACACCTCCGTGGACCACAGGGCGCAGTTGAGGTGCACCCACAGGTCCAGATCCAGGTTCAACAGGCGGGCAGGCCCATCAGTGGCTCCGTCACCCTCTTCGTGACAGAAGCAGCAGCGCCGCATGTCTCGAGGCACCTTGTCAGGCCGCAAGGCTGAGCCAAGCTGCTCCATGAACTCCGCCACTTCCCGCTCATCCTCCTGTCGCCCGCTGCCCTTCTGGATGGTTAGCAGCAGCCGCAGCCGCTTCCAACGCACCCCCTTCCACTTCTTGAGGTGAGGGGGCCTGGAATCTTCGCTTTCTTCAGAGGGCCGGGCGCGGGCCTTGGGACGAGCCGATTCAGGAGATGAGGCCAATGGGAAAGGTGAGGGCACCGGTGGTTCAGCTAAGGGCTCAACAGGAAGTTCAACCAGGGCATCGGCAGGAGGGCTGGCAGGAGAGGGCGCCAAGGGGGAAGGGGGTGGGGAGGGTTCTTCCGGAGGAGGGGCCGAGAGCTGTCGCACATCCAAATTGGAGACGTTGTAGGTGTAGCTGTGCTGTGTGGGCAGCTCTGGGGCAGGGCTCTCCTAGGAGAGGGTTCCAGGATCATCAGTGCCAGCTCCTGAGAAAACTCCCCTTCCTTGCAACCCAGATCCAGTCCCTCAAAAAGCCTCTGCCCTCGTTGCCCAAAGCAGCACATTTTCCTAACATCTGTCCCTTTCTCTCCCCAGGCCCACCTGTTTCAAGAGGCTCAAGATGTCTAGCTGGCTCTTGAGAGTATAACCAGGCAGCACCGCGTCAAACTGCTTCAACCAATCAGGGCCAGAGTCTGAGCTCTTACTGCTTAGATTTTTTTCTTTCCCACCTGCAGGAAGAAGGAGGTCAGAGGCTCCCAAGAGAACCGGTCCCCTCCGATCCCAGGGCATCTTCTTGACCCACTCACCAGGGCCCTCAGCTTCCCCTTTCTTAGCCTCCATGCCCGCACGGGCAGGGCTCTCTGGGAACAGCACCTCATAGGAGTTGGGGATCTTCATGCTCAATAGTTCTGCCACTGCCACCATCACCCCGTTCAGGTTCTACCAGGGCAGGAAAGTGACAAGAGACATGTAAGCAGAGCGGCCGTGTGGGGCACGGACACCTTGAACCCACTGCCCTCAGGTTGGTCAGCACTGCCTGTGCCACTCCAACTCTTTCCACACCTCCCTACTTTGCAGCAGCCACGCCCGAGCTGCCACAGACACTCAAGAGTGCCACAAGCATGAAAAAATGGCGTTCAGGAGAGAATGTCTACTCTACCCACGAAATTCACCCCACATTTGCAAATTAAAGGGACTGAGGAGTCTCGTAGTAAAAAAAAAAAAAAAATACTGTTGTTTGAACTGGTTTTCCCAACTTTCTCTGACCACCACCTCACCGCCTCTAGCCCCAGCTTTCACAAGCAGCATGGACTCATGAGTGACTTTTGAAAAGCAGTTTTTATCGAGTGACTCTCTTCTGACCAGGGTCCACGTTGGCCTTGCCTCCAGACACCCCAAGAGATACCTTGGCTGCAGCAGCAGAGACTGTCAGCATGACGGAAACCTCACTCCTTTTGCCCCTCTCCCAAGCTGTGGCAGCCAGCTTTCCAGGGACTTCCACATCCAGGGCCCCGTATGGTTTGGTATCGGGGAAGACTGGAAGATACAGAGGAGCTTATGCAGTCTTGGTGGCTGCCCTGCTCTTGGCTTTTGCGTCTCCAGCCAAGCTGGACCTAGCCCATGCCCAGAGCGGTATATACCTGGGATACTGGCCCGAGGAATGATCGGGATGACAGGAGAAAGGACCCGGTTGTCCTGCTCCCCTGGGCCCGCACCCAGCTGAGGGAAACGAGGGGCCTCCTCTCCCAGAATGCTCTCAGGGGATGAAGCTGGTACGATACTGTCAGGAGAATCACTGTCTTCGTCACTCTCCATCCTGTGAGCCAAATGCAGACATTCATTGGCATACTCGGAATTTTCCCTCTCAAATCTAGAGACCAGCAGGTGTTAGATCCTTCCTTGAGCTACCCCTGGCCAGGGAAAGTGAGGCAAGCCCACCCCATTCTCTACCACCATTTTCAGCTCCACCCTCACCTGACATCCTCAGTCTGATTGTGAGGGGGCGTGGGTAAGGCCGCCAGCAGATCCAGGCTCTTTACTTCTGAAGCATCTAAGGGATGGGCAGGAAGAAGTCAGTGTGGAGAGCCAGAGCAGATGAGATTTCGCCCCAGAATTGCAGCCCCAACTAGCACAAGACCTCAGCTATTACAATTAACCATCTGCCCACCTCCCAATTTGGGGCAGATAGCTGCATTTATCAAGCCCTTCTATGCGCCAAACACTGGACTTCAGCTGCATCCTTTTTAAGTAATCTTTTTTTTTTTTTTTTTTATTTTAAGGAAGGGACTACTGCGTGTTCGGGGTCTCACTACTAGATCAGAATTGTAGTGATCTGCCTGTTTACAGCCTTAAATAATCTTTTAACAACTCCATTAGCTGAATTTTTAATTTTCAATCTTTTTCTTCAGGGTTCAATCTAGGGAGCGCTAATCTCTCACTCTTTATCTTCTGGCTTTTTAAGACAGGACTCACTACACAGTTCAGGTAGCCCGAGCTCAGCACGTAGCCCAGGCTGACTCAAACCTGGAGTGATCCTCCCGCCTCAGCCTCCTATGCACTGGGATTACAGGTATGACACCATGCCTGGCTGTATTTTCTTATTTGCTTTATTCTCAAGAGTCTCGCTCAGCTGTCCAGCCTGGACTGAAACTTGCCATCCTCTTGCCGTAGCCTTAAGAGCTGGGCTTACAGGCCTGGATTTGTAACCACGCCTCACTGGCGAACAGGAAATACCCAATGTAAGAGAGAGACGGAGGCCGACACAAACCAGCCAAGTCATCTGGCTGAAGCAATGCAGTACACTCAAGTGCCAGAAACCAGATCCAGCTCAGACCGTGGTGCCACCCCCGTGACAGCGGGACTGTGCTCTGCCCCCACCGCCCGGCCACCAAGCCCCCTTGCTGCCTTGGCCCCACACACGAGAACCCTATCCTTGTCCCCAGCAAGTCAGCTCTGCTGAGGCCCTTCCCACCAGGGCAGGTAGCCAATCTGAAAGCACACAGGGGCCACAGAACCCCTTGTGCCTAGCACTGTGCTGCAGGCTACACTAGCTGCTTGGACCAAGCCTGAGGGCCACTGGGAAGGAAGTCACCTCTTCGCGTACCCCTCAGTGTCCCTTCAGTGTCCCCGGCAGAGGCTGGATCCCTGGGGTGCTCCCCCAGCTCTTCGGAGGGAGTGACGCCATTCACCATCTTCTGCTGCACCGATGGGGGTGGGGTGGGGGGCAGCGACGAGGGTGGTGTCGGCGGGTTACTCAGGTTATTCTGAGGGGTGGGGTGGTGTTGTGTACAAAATGGCAGGGATACCGATGTAACCTCTTGGCCCCACACTAACCAGCAGTTTCCTCCAGATCCCCCCTCCCGCCTCCCTTAGAACATTATTCCCAGACAACATCACCATTTTTCTGACCTTGGTGAGCAACTGTGAATAGTAGTCAGGGCCAGCAGGCAGTGCCCCACTCCCAAAGGCCCCTCTCAGCTGGCTCTGCCCGCTGATTGGGCAGCTGCTGCCAAAGGGAGCAAAGAGGCTGAAGTTGGCGGTGATGGTAGGCTCTGTCAGGGGCAACAGAGACAACTCCTGGTGGGGGAAGAGGACGAAGCTGGAAACTTGCCTTTGCACCTCTAGCACTACAAGCTGGGGGGCAAAGCGCTCCCCATCGGGACGGGAGGACTGGCTCCTGGGGTCACCTGTTTCAGCTGTTTCAGCAAGGCCTCGTTGGCCCTGACTGCATCCTCCTTCCGCAACTTCTTTCGGGCGCTCACCAACCTGTCGCTTGCCTTCTGTATCCTCTTGGGCTTTGGTGTCAAAGGCTTCCTTGATGCTGCATCCTAAGCCAGATAAGCCTCATGAAGACCGCTGCCCTTGTCCCTGGAGCCCTCACCTGTGCCCCTGGCCCCTGCCCTCCAGGCCCTGCACGATCTACCCCACTCCAGGCAGAAGACTCACCTCCTTGTTGCTGGGGGTTCCCTGTAGTTTCTCCTCTAGCCCAGCCAGCTTGCTGTCAATGTGCCCGTTGATCTCAGCTCGCGGCCCCTCAGGCCCCCGCCCAGCGCTGAGCTGCACATTCTTTGCACGCAGAAGCTTCTGCAAGAGCAGATGCCCAGCTTCTGAGCGGGGGCCTGCCAGCAGGAGGTGGTTGCTGGTACCTGACGTCCCTACTGGTTCCCCACTGGCCTCCCTCTTCACCGCCTGGGCTCCCAGGACACATGGCTCTTCCCGAGGCTCCTGCTTGATGCTGAGTTGGGGTGGCTCAGGCGCCACTTGTCCATTCACCTGTTCCAGGTGCCCAGGCCCCAGGCTGCACTGTTCTGGCTTCTGGGCCTCTGCTAGGTTGTCTGGGGGGTCCCAAGGTCCCAGCCCCTTGCCAAAAAAGGTATCTGCAAGCTGGGCAGCAGCAGGTGAGACCCTCCCAGGAGTCAGCTCTAAGGCTGGCCCCTGCGGCTTCGGGGTACCTGGATGGGTGGGAGTGAGCTGTGTACTGGGGGAAGGTAATTGTGAAGGTCTCTTTGGCTCTTGGGGGCTGGATGGTGAAGGTGTGGGATGGACAGGGCCAAGGCCTGGTCCTGTGGATAAGGCTCCTTGTGGGGCAGAGAGCCGGGGTGGGCCCTGAGGTTGAGGCCCTGCCCCTAACTCCTGGAGAGGGCCTGTGTGAGATCCAGGGAGGCCCCCAGATTGAGGTTGGCATCCCAGAAGGCCCTGGAGGGGTGAGGGCTGGATCCCTGGATCCTGGCGTACTGCCTGATTCTGCTGCAGCTGCCGTTGCAAAAGCAGTGCCTGTAGCTGCTGCTGCTGCTGTGGACTCAAGTGCCGCAACTGCGGGTTTTTAGCCAGGACTCCTTGGAGCTGTGCTCGAAGCTGACCCACTGTCGGTGTGATTGCAACCCCAGCGAGACCTTGCCCAGACGGCGGGACAGGTCCTGGTTTGGGAGGCTGTAGCCCTGAATTATTCTGCATGGGTCGCTCTAGCCCAAGGGGCTGCTGGGGGCCCAGAACACTCTGGGTCATGGGCCCAGGCTGCTCCCCTAAGGAAACAGAAGGTTGGGCCAGCAGGTGGGGCACAGATGAGGCCTCAGAAGATGATCCGCTGCCTAGCTGCCCACGGCTTCCCACACCTGCTGTGTGGAGCAAGTTAACTTGCTGCTGTGGTTGTCCTGGGAGTCTCAAAGGTGGCTGCAGCTGTAAAGAGTTGGACTGAGTCTGGGCCTGGGGCTGGGCAAGCAGAAGTTGAGAGTCCCCAGAGAGGGAGGGTTTTACTTCCCCTGGTTCTGTAGCCACTGACTCAGATGCAGGCCCTACTGTTAATGGCCCTCCCTGATGTGTTGAGGGACCCTCAGAGACCTCTGAAGGAAGAGCCGTCTCTACTGTGTTTTGTTCCTTGCCCGTCAGAAGGAGGGTTGGGCCCAGAGCTCCAGGGCTAGAAAAGTGTTGAAGAGGCTTGGCTGGCACGCCAGGGCCAAGTGTCACCTGCTGCTGTTGTTGCTGAGGAGATAACAAAGTTCGACTCTGGTTCAAGAGGCACATCTGCTGCTGCTGCTGCTGCTGCTGCTGCTGCTGCTGCTGCTGTTGCTGCTGCTGCTGCAAAAGCTGTTGCTGTAGCTGCTGCTGCTGCAATTGCTGAAGCTGCTGCTGCTGTTGTAGCTGCTGCTGCTGCTGTAGCTGCTGCTGCTGTTGAAGTTGTTGCTGCTGCTGTTGTAGTTGCTGCTGTTGCTGCTGCAGCTGTTGTTGCTGTAATGAGCCCAGGGGCTGAGCATTCAGTTTGGGCTGCCCACTATGTGACATCACGCCCTGCTGAAGATGGGAAAGCCCTGCCATGGGTCCCTGTTGTTGGTGCTGTTGTGGCTGTTGTTGCTGGGCTGTGACCAGTCGATGTCCCATAAGGCCATGACCCTGCTGTGCCAGCTGGGGGGAACTCAGCACCCGGGACTGGGTCATAAGCACCTGTCTATGAGGGCCCTGGGGCCCCAAAGCTCCAGAGTGCTGTTGTAACACTGCTACCTGGGCAGGACCCAGCATGCTCTGGGGTCCTTGGGGTGGCTGAGGAGATAGTTGTTGGACCAGAAGGCCCTGGTGGCTGTTAGGAGGGAGAAGTCCCTGGGATTTGGGACCCAGAGGCTGGTTTGCCTGTAAACTAGGACCCTGCTGCTGCTGTTGCTGGACTGCCACCTGTCCTAGGTGCTGCTGCTGCTGCAGTTTCTGGGCCAACTGCATGCGTTGTTGCTGCAGCTGCAGCTGCCTTTCTTGTAAAAGCCTTGAGTCTGGTCCAAGGCTTCGGAGAGCAAGGTTGCCAGGGAAGAAGCCCCCCGAGGGGCCAGCTAAGGGTCCAGCCCCACCAGAATGCTGTTGCTGCTGTTGCTGGGCCAGGGCTGTGTTGAGAAATGGGCCCCCAGGCTGTCCAGGGAGTGCCATACCCCCAGGAGGCAGACGAAGGCCTCCAGCTTGCCCACCCGGGGGACCTTGTGGTGGCTGCAGCGCATGGCCAGGGAGCAGCTGCCCAGGGAGCTTGGTGAGAAGTCGGGGACTCTGAGAAGGGCTGAGGGCCAGCACAGCTGAGTGTTGTTGTTGCTGTTGCTGCTGCTGCTGCTGCTGCTGCTGCTGCTTGTTTCGATATTCCGCCATGAGATTAGTGTGCTCCTTCTGCTGTTTCCGAACCTAAGTTAGATGGGTCAGAGAGGTCAGCCAGGAGCCTGCCCACCCATGACATCTTTTTTCCCTGGCTTCTGGGTGCTAAGCTGAAGTTTCTTTCCCCACCTGATCCAACTGTTTCTGGATCTTGCTTTGCTGCTCTGTAACCAGCTTGAGCTTCTCAGCATCAGCTTCTGGGAATTCTCGGCCTGCCTTTTTGGCAGTGCGCTGCTTGGCACACAGAGCCTTCCTGGACTTGCGGTGCACACCAATCTGCTCCTCCAGCACCTTCAACTGCATCTGCAGGAGCTGTTGAGTGTGGAACAACCACTCCTCATACTGCCGCTGGTCTGCCTCATCTGGCAGAGGAAGCAGGGTATCAGAACCTGCAAAACGGTAACTCCAACTTCTTTCCCTCCAAAGGTCTCTAGCCACTTTCTTGTACCTTCCTCCTATGCCCCATACTCACTGATAACTCCCTGGGCAAAAGTGGGTGGGTTGGGGCGAGGCTGAGTGGGATCACTGGCATTCCGCTCCTGTGATGAGAGAGACTGCAAAAGGTCACTGCTCTACGCTAGGCCTTAAGAAAAGTAGCCCAGCATCCTAACATAAGTTTGTATTCCTCCCTGAACACTTACCTGGCCACTCCCAGGTGCCACATGGTTCTGCAGATCACCCCCAGGTCCCCCAGAAAGCCTCTGGGCTAGCAGTGACACTTGTTGCCTGGAGTCCATCAAAGTACAAAGGATTGAGTTTTGATGAAGGCCAAGTTAAAACACAAAGAAGTGGGTTAAGCAGTGAGGGAGGCTAAGCAGGCAAGAGAGGTGACTGAGAAAACCAAGGGTCAGCCCTACCCTAACACCAAGACTTACCTGTTCATACCAGGTGCTACCCCAATGCTGCCCTGAGCCATCACTTTCTTGATGCCTTTCAAAGCTACCATCTTGGCCTTTGCAATGGGATCAATTATATCTTCTGCAGCAAATTTGTCCAGGTCTGAAAAGAAGAGGAGCCAAATGAGCTGGGCTTTGGTGGGGTAGGGTCAGGGACCCATCACGCGACTGCTCTTTGTTCCTGCATCCTAACCTCCACTATGTTATGAAAAAAAGAAAGAACGAACGAACGAACAAACGGACGGACGGACGGACAGACATGGCACGGCAGAAAGATCATTGAGCTAGGAACCAAGCAGCCTGGTAACACAATTCTTGTTATTCAGAGGACATGTGATTCTGTTTTTACTTGTAGAGTGCTAGAAAGACTCTAAATGGAACAGATCAATAAACTTCACCTCTCTAAACCTCCATTTATTTCTACTTGATAAAGATCATCCATTGGGTTGGCGAGATAGCTCAGCTGTCTAAAGCACCTGCTTAGGCAAGCTGAGGCAACCACAGGGACCGCGGTTCAATCCCCAGCACCACATGCTGCGCCAGCCCCTCCCCAAGGCAGGCTGAGCTCATCCATACTCTGCCTACCTCTTGAAACTATAAGAACCAGACGTAATAAGACCACTGGTGTACTCCATGACCTAAAGGCATTCTGCCAAAGAGTCTTAAGCATAACTAGCACAACTTAAGAACCCCAGATATGGGCACTGTGGCCAAGTCTTCGAGGTCTGAGCTGTTAGGGACACAAAAAAACATCACCTATAACCCACTGTCCAGTTCGTCCAGGTTGCTGGGTTTAAAAAAAAAAAGCAGTCATCAAAATCTTCCTAAAATCTGCACTTGGTATACATCTCCACTCTCCACTGTCCAGAGCTTAACTGCCTCACTACTTTTTTTTCTTCTGAAACAGGGTCTCACTGTGTAGCCCAGTCTGGCCTTACCTCACTACATAGCTCCAGCTGGCCTCTAACTCAGTGATCCTCCTGCCTCAGCCTCAAAAGTACTAGGATTACAGGCATGTTCCACCATGCCCAGTTTGACTCACCACTTTCTAAAAGACTAGCCAAACACATTCTACAATTCTGAGGCAATGAAGTACTAGGGTTTAGTTAGACCTCTGCTAACTACTACGTAATTTTCAACAAATAACTTTTCTGCTTTACTTTACACTTCTGTAATCTACACAGTAATAGTACCTATTCAGGTGAACCTTCGTGATGACAATGACTGCAAAGCACCCAGCATATCTTCAGCAAATAGTAAGGACTCAATAAATACTGGAAGTTGAGGCTGTCCTCAATATGGTCCTACTTCTTACCTCCCCACAATTATGTAGGGCCCACTCACTATTTCACTCACTGTTCTCCAAAATTACTGTCTTCCTGCCACTACAGCCTCCATCCTTTCACGAACCTGTACTGCTTGTTCTTGCCCATCTCTGAGTCCTGAACTTTCAACCTTACCACAGCCACATAAACTCTGCTTGCCAGTCAGCCTTCACTCATTCCACTTATTCACTCACGCACTGAATGTGTCCTCTACGCAGAGAACTGCTCCCTCCCTTCATAAAAGCAACAGTGCCCTCTGCCTCCATCACTACTATGTTAGCCAACTTCTTTGTCCTCCCCCTTCGCCAGGGCTTATCTTGGGGTCCTAACTTAATAATCCGTAAGAAATTCAACCATGCCAATTGCTGAGGTTACCTGTATCTGGGAAGAAGCTGTTAGCCAGTTGTTGCTGCATTGCCAGCTGCTGGGGCTTCATGCACATGGAAGGTGGCATGGTGCCCATGGGTTTCTGTGCTAGTACTGGCTGCGGACTCTGCTGAGGCACCAAGCTTGCCTGCCCCCCATGCTGCCCACTTAGCATATGCCCTTGGTTGGACACCATGGCCATAGTTGGGGCCAGGCGCTGCTGGAGGGAATGAGCTGGTGGATGGGTGGGCATCAGTGGTGGTCCCAAACCTGATGGTCGGGCACCCCCGAGACCCAGGGCAAGTTGCTGCTGAGACCCAGACAAACTGGCAGTAGAGCCCTCATGTGGTAAAGGCATTGCCTGGGTAGGGCCCGGCGTGGACAGCAAAGAATGTTGCTGCTGCGGCTGCTGCGGCTGCTGCGGCTGCTGCTGTGGGGCGGGCTGCAGCTGTGCTGAAAGCTGCTGTTTCTTCTGCAACTCCTTCTTCTCATGTTCCAACAGGTCCTCAATAAGCAGGGGCAACTCACTGGCCACCAGTGAGCTTTCCATCTTGTCCAGCTCATCCCCAGATGTTCCATGTCCACTAGGCAAGGTCAAGGCTCCACTCTCTAGCTCAAACTTCTCTAGCAGGGAGGGTCCTCCTGTGCCACTCAGTGGGCTTGGGGTGAGCATGTGAGCTGGTGCTCCTCCTGTGGCCCCAAAAGGTCCCTTCTCAGCTGTGTGCCCATTGCCAGAAAATGGCCCTGTGCCCATCCGGGTATCCCGGCTGCCCAGCACATTCTGTCCCGGCTTTAGCCCCAGGCCAAGGGAAGCAGCAGGTCCTGGCTCTGCCTTAGGCGAGGTAATGGTGAACTGGCAAGGGGAAGGGTGGCGCCCGCCCTCCTCCACCTTGGGCTTCACCTCAGGGAGCACAGATGCCAGGCGGGACTCAGAGGACTCAGTGGCAGGGGGAGGTCGCTCCTCGGGGCCCAAGGGTGCTGGCTCCCCGCCCCGAAGCAGGGCCTCCCGCTCAGCCTTCTCATTTGCCGACTCCACCAGCCTCAGGTGCTCATTGAAGATGTCTTTCTTGTCCCCCGTGTCCAGCTCAGGGTCAGTGTACGCCAGCAGGTCAAACTCGTCTCCATTGAGCAGGTCATCTAGGTGAGGGTCATTGGTCTCCAGGTTTTCCAGGTTGCCCAGCTCATCATCACCCTTGGCCACATCCACACCTAGACCCAAGTGAGCAAGCTCCTCGTCATCCTCCAGGGCCTTGTGGGCGTCAAAATCGTCATCCAGCTCCGACTCCTCACAAGGCAACTTCCCAGTTTCCAGGGCCAGGGGAGGGGCGCGGCTCAGCTCAGTGCTGGCGGGCGGTCGAGTGGCCAGGTCTAAGCCAGTCGTCAGTGCAGGGCCCTTGGTGTGGGACGTCGCGTGGAGGCTACTGTTCAATTCAGGAGCAGGTGAGGCTGTGGGTTTCTGTGAGGGAAGACCTGATGCAGCCAGGCCTCGAAGCCCTTCAGGAGCCAGGCGGTGGGCATCCTCACTTACAGGGAAAAAACGGGGCCTCTGAGGGGTGCCCTGACCAGGAAATGGAGGCCCTCCAGGTCCTAGTCCTTTCTGAACATTGTGCCGTAACTCAATGAACTGGGCAGGACCAGATGGACCAGCCACCGGCTCAGCAGGGCCTGGCACGCGGGTGGGAAGTCCTGCCAAGGGAGAACCTAGTGCCTGGCGGCCAAGTTCAGGTCCAGCGGTTGAAGGAAAGCGAGTGGGCATGGTGAGTCGCATGGAAGTTGCTGCTGTTGCCTGTTGCTGCTGCTGCTGCTGTTGCCATAGCTGCTGCTGCTGCTGCTGCTGTTGCTGCTGTAAGGGCAGGGATCCAGGATAGGGCACTCGCTGATAGAAGGCCTGGGAGCCTCCTACCAGTTGCCTGGAAGAATATACAGTAGTTGGTGAGACGTAGTCAGGCTGCAGAGCTAAGAGGTGCTGGGGGGGGGGGGGACGGACACTGAGTAAGGACAGTTAAACCCGTGGGGGTAGGGGATTTCAGGGGAAAACGAGACACCAGAAGATGAGTGAGCTGAAAACCAAAGGCAGCATGGAATGGTGATGAAGATGCCCTCGGGTTACTCCCAGGGACTTCCTGGAGCCTCACCGGCTGCTCACATCCACAGAGGAAGGTGTGGCTGGCGGGGGTGGTCGGGAGAGTCGCTCCTCGCCAGGGAAGGGCCCTGGCCCCAGGATGGGGCCACCCAGCTTGCTTGGGGTTAGCCCCGTGAGGCTGCTCTTGTCCTAGAAGACAGAGTGAATGAAGACGGGCTGCTCTCAGGGTCCTGGCCTCGACACTCCTTGCCGCTCTACCTACCTGCGTCCCAGGGAACGGAGTCTGGCCTCTATTCAGCTGCTCAAAGGCAGGGCTGCTGGGCTCTGTGCCCCAGCTGGCTGGATGCCCCAGTGCACCTGCAGCTGCTGCAGCTGTCTCTTTCTCCTGCCGCAAGGTGTTACGCTGGATCTGCTGCCGAATCAGTAGCTCCCGGAGTCGCTGGCGCTATGCGGAAAACAGTTAAGTGAAGCCCACTTTATTCTAACTATGGGGTTCACCCTCCAGGTAACAGAAACACGGGAGCCCAATTCAGGAGTACCACATACCTGCCGCTGCTTTTCCAGCTCTGTCTGACTGAGGCTGGCCGTGCCTGGGTCCTGGGCACTAGGGAGTTCAGGTGCCGCCAAGGAGCTACTCATCGCAGCCCCTGGCTCTTCTCGCTTTTCACCCGGAGAGGTGATGCCTGCCCGCTGCGAGGCTCCATGGGACAGGAAGGGGAGGGATCCGTCGGGTGCAGGGGATGGCAGAACGGAGGTGGGACGCAGTGGGGATGGCCCGTAGCCCTCCCCTGTGGGCCCGCTGCTGGGTCCCATAGGGCTGCCCACTGCGTGGAAGCTCCCGGTAGCCACTGAATAGTTTGTGCTTTGAGGCTTGCCCAAAGTGGGCCCAGGCCCAAAATGGCTGTTGATCCCATGAGGTGGAGGGAGACCAGGCTGAGGGACAGGTGGCTTTAGGGAAGGGTCCCCTACACCCTGAGGGAAAGTGAAACGCATGGGAGAAGGGGTACCCACAAATGCACCTGTCCCAGGGGAACGGGCAAAATTTGGGGGCTGTCCACTAGGGACCTTGGCATGGAGCTCACCCACTGGCCCCGAGGGCAAGGCTGCAGGGAAGGCCCCAGCCCCCAGTGGAGTGTGGGCAAGAGGCCCAGCCTTAAAGGCAACTTCAGGGGGCTGGGGTCTGGGTGGCTTATGCAATGGAGCAAATGGGTCTCGGGACTGAGGTCGTGAGGGTGGACGTGAGTAGGGGTCAGGGGACTGGAAGCGAGGAGTAACAGGGGATGGGCAGAAAGCCTCCGCTGACAGAGGACGGGGGGTCAGGGGGGACTGGGAGCTGGACTGGGACTGAGGACTGGCCGGGACGCGGGAGAAAGGCTCGGAAGGCAGTGAGCGAGGGGGCAGAGTGCAGCAACTCTCAGGGGGTGGGGGTGGAGGCTGGGGCCGAGGGGTCAGTGGTGGCTGACCATAGGGATCCGGGTAAGGGCCTGGACGAAAGAGGTCTGGGTGGCTTGGAGGAGAGGGGGCCAGCGCCTGGGCAGGGGATGGGTCCTGGGGTCGAAGACCCAGGCCTGGGCTCTGCGGCTCTACCTGAGAAGCCCGAGGGGTCAAAGGGGCTTTGAAGACGTCTGGTGCCTTTAATTCCAGGCCACCCAGGTGGGGGCCTGAGGAGGGTGAGTCCACAAAACCTAGGTTTGAGGGCCCGTAGCTAGGAGAGGCTGCCCCAAGCTCTTCCTTCTTCATCTCCAATGCCTTCCGGGTCTCCCCAAAAGCCGGTGGTGAGAGCAGGGGCTCAGAAGCCTTGCCCCCCGCTACCCCTGGGCTCTCAGGCACAGCCAAGTTGTCCAGGGAGGGGCAGCGGGGCTTAAGGAAGGGGTCAGGCGTGGAGGGCTGGTGTCGGGGTGTACCAGGAGGAGTGGTATGGAACTCCCCTGGGTGGCCAGTCCCAGGACGGGACGAGGCACCCATCACTGGGGGCTGCGCAGGGGCCCCAGTTGGACTGGGGTAGGGAGGGTAGGTGGGTGGTGCTGCAGGGAAGCGGGGCTCCAGGGCGTAGGCAGGGGCCAGTCCAAAGGGGTCCTGCGAAGGCACTTGGGCGGGCACCTGGGGTGGGAGCTTGAGGAAGAGCTCACCAGGGGAGTCGGGGCCGGGCACTGTGCCCGCTGGCGGCTTCAGGAACCCGTCCGCAGAGGTAGACAAGCCAGCAGGGGTAGTGGGGCTGCCAATGAAAATGGTGGGGGCCGCAGCAGGGAGTGGACTGCCTAGTGCGGCTGGCTGGGGGGGAATGCGGAGATGAAGAGCCGGTCGATCAGGCTTGCGGGCCACGTCGCCCACCTTGGTCTGCTTGTTGATCTGGCTCTCAGCCTGCTACAGGGGGAGAGCGGGCACAGTGGTCAGGCTGTTGCAGTGAGGCTCTGCATCCCCGAGCCCAGACGGGCCATCTACTACAGGACACTGACGGACGGATCCAGCCCAGCCCCACTCACCTTCTGCACCTTGCTGATGCGGTGAGCTGCCCGATTATCTTTGGCCTTTTGCTGGGGGACATAAGACACAACACAGGGCCTAGCGTTCAGTCTCTAGCCCAGCCCAGCCCTCAAAACGTTACTTCTAATCCCCACCCAGAAGCTGAACCCCCATTCCCAGACCCAGTTCCCTGGGTGGGGCTCAAGGAGGGACTGAGAGCCATGTCCCAGAGATCCGTCTCACCAGGTAGGGGGCTTTGTCAGCAGCTGGAACCTTTCTCCAGAGCTTCATGATTTGTTTGCAACGGCTAGACCAGTCTGGAGGCAGAGACTGAGTCAGAGCAGACTCCACCTTCCAGGTGACCAGGCTGTTTCCCTGCCCTCACCCCGCAAGTACCTGGGTAATCTTGCTTGAGATTAGGAAAGTTGATGTTGGCATAGAGCACAGGCGAGATGGTGGAGAGCTGGCCCAACTCCTCGTCCTTCTCCCAGCGCTGCAGGCTCCTCTGGTTATAGGACAGCCCGTCGCCTTCACCTTCCGTAGTGGGCGTAGTGGGTGTGGAGGGCGTGGTGCCCCCTGAGCCCGTCCAGGGGCTGTCTGGCTCACCGGGTTCTGGGCTAAAGAAGCCCCCGCGCTCCCTGGGGCGCAGGGGCAGGGAGTCACAGGGGGCAGAGATGCCAAGCCTACCCAGATGCCCAACAGTCCTGCCCCCACCCTAGAGAGCCACCAAGAGGGTGGGGCCGGCACAGGCAGGGCCACACAGCCAAGGAAGGCCACGTACTGACCCTCCTGGAGGACGACTAGCCACGCCCACCTGCTAAGGTGAAGCACAGACACTCACCTAGAATCCAGGAATGGAGAGTGGCAGAGGCCCGGGTAGGAGTCCATTGGACTGCTGGAAGGCAGACTGCCCAAAGGGAGTCCACCTACAAGAGGGACAGGGTCAGAGGAAGCCTGGTCTCAGGGCAGGCTTGGCGATGGCGGTCTTCCAACTACTTCCCCCACTGCATCACCTTGGAGGAAGGGCCTCTGCAAGGGGGTACGACTGCCTTCTAGACTGGGGGCGGCACAGCCCAGGTGCTGCTCTCGTTCAGAACCCAGAACGTCCTTAAAGAGCTGCTGCAGGTCCTTGGACTCCATCTTGGGCAGTTCTATTAGCAAATAACAAAAGGACACTGCTAAGACCATGAAGAGGCCCAGTGACACCACAGGGCCGCAAATGCCCATGCCCGGAAGGGCACAATGGCCCCTCCTCTCACCACCAGGCTCCCCCGTATCAGTCCTGCAGGTAGGACCCTCTCCTCTCCCAGTGGAAGACCCTTATCCACGAACAAGACCCTTGTAACCTCACCTTCTGTGGGAATCCTGTCTAAGTCAGAGCTAAGCATCCCTTCGCCTGGGGTGCCTGGTTTCTCAGGGTCACTAGGCACTGGGGATGCCTTTACACCCCCATCCTCAGGACCTGCAATCACCAGGAGAAACCATCAGCCAGGGTCACGAGGTATGGAAGTACCACCCTGAACCACTGGGCAGCATGGAACTTTCTAGGGCCTGAGGTCAAATCAGACTGAACGAGTAAAGCCAACCCGGACACCCTCACCTGGTGTATCAGCCATGCCCTCCAGGCCACGGGATTCGTCATCTGCAACATCTGGACCTTCATCTCCTACAAGGAACAGTCCACACTCCAGAGATGGCCGATGCCTGACGCCCAGCAGCACCCCAATGGCATAGACTACAGCCCTTGGCCCACACCTAACATCTGGAGATCACCCCGAACACACACAAATCAGACACCCTTACCCATTTGGAAGCAAGAGGAAAGTTGGGTTATCACTAACCTTTCAGCAAGGTGGGGAGCTCCTTCTTTTCTGAGCTTCCATCTCCCCGAGTTTTTGGGGTTCCCAGCCCAAAGCTGGGCCGGCCCATCCCAACTGCAAAAAGGGCCTTCCGGCTCAGGTCCAGCAGCTCCCTCCCAAAGAATGCTTCCTGAGGAGGAGAAATAGCTCCTTGCTGCCCTGCAGGCACAGACACTCTCCTCACCGTGGAGCCCGAGACCCACCTGCAGATAGGCAGGGAACATGTCCTCTAGCTTGCTCTTCTTGCGCCCTCGCCGCTGTTGCTTCTTCTTCTCATCCCCATCAAGCAGGCTCTGTTCCATGGAGCCCTCGGCAGGCAGGTCGGTAGGCATCGCTGTGGAAAGAACAGCGAGGGGAACTCAGGGTCTCTGGGGTCCAGGGCACGCCGCATCTACCTGCACTGGGCAGAGCTCTCTGCCCTCCTGCCCCCAACAGCTGCCACAGTGAGCCCAGCCCAGTCCTCCCTGGCACTGCTGTGGCACTGTGGCCCCCACCTTCTCCCAGGCCCATCGGTGCCCTCACCCGTCTCACCCTCGTCGGGCTGCCCATCCCCACTCAACACCTCCGCCTGTGCAGCAGGCCCCTTTTTCACACGTGTATGGGATTTCCGCTGTCGCACCATGAAACCACCAATACCTATGAAGAGGTGGAGCTGAGGATGAGAAGCCACTGGGACCTGGTGAGCTGCCCCTCACCACCCAGTTCCCCATGCCAGGGCCTCACCAGGCCGATAAGGTTTGCGCTTGCGTTTTTTGCTTTCTTCAGTCTCTTCTTTGCCAGGTTCCACATCAGGGCTACCAGGGCCCTCCAGTTTAATTTCACACTCCATATGTTCTACTCCACCTGCAGAAAGCATTAGGGTTATGGGCACCCTTGTCAGCACGCTGTACAAAGCACTCAGCACGCTGCTTAGAGCGACCTGGACAAGGCTGCTTGAGGGTAGCAGCTGGCCCCAGCCAAAGCCCGCTTCCCACAGGTGCCTGCTCACTACTTTCGCTGCCCCTGAGCCCAACCTTCTCCCTTGAGCAGCTCATCGGTGTCCAGGTCTCCATCCTTCTTGTCGTCAGGGCCAAGGGCATCTGAGGGCTCAGAACCCTCCAGTCCTGCCTCGCCTGGGAGGCCCAACCGTCCCCGCCGCTGGCGCCGCTTGTGCAGTGGTGACATGGTCAAGTTACGCAGCACAGCCATGCCAGTTTCTGTCAGCCATACACCCTCAAAGCGAAAGTACTGGGGCTCTGAAAAAGGGAGGAGACCGTATGACCCTAGATAGGGGCCTCAGGAAAACCAGAACTCTGAGTTTCAACGTATGTCCCCAGATGAGACAACAGTAGTCACAGATAAAGTCCAGGTTATGATCTGAGGGTTGGGGAAGATAGGCCAAGGGATGGACACCTGAGTTCTACACCAGTGACTAGGGGTTCAGAGAGGCCTGGCTATGCTTAGGATTAATCTCACTCTCACCAAATAGACTCTGTCAAGTGTATGCTCGAGGACATGCACAAGGCCCCCAAGCCAGGAGTACACACGTCATAGCAAAGGTGACACCCTAGGCTTCTTCACTGAGGACAGTTGTGCTCTCTGGACATCTGGCAGTAAAGTGGCAATGTTGACTCATGAAAGGTACAGTGTCCAGGAAACTGGAGACCTTGGATCTAGTCACAACTTTGCTACTAACTTACTAGATGACCTTGGAAAGGACATTCAACCTCCCTAGGTCTTGGTTTCCTCCCTCTGAAAATGAAAAATGAAGGAGGGGGTTTGGAGGCAGGCTAGACAATATATAACTCTTATCTGGCTCTAAGATTCAAAACTCTAGTGACTCACCTGGCTCTTTCACCTTCATAGGCACCAATTCTGGAGGGGCAACTGGTGCTGCAGAGAGGAAAGGCCAAGATGATGCAGAGTACCACTCCAC
This sequence comes from Capromys pilorides, assembly GCA_004027915.1. NCBI lineage: Eukaryota > Metazoa > Chordata > Mammalia > Rodentia > Capromyidae > Capromys > Capromys pilorides. The sequence continues at coordinate 33,166 of PVKN010003082.1, forward strand.
AGCAAGGTGCACTCACCTGTCTCCTCCATGCCTCTCCCAGCACCCCATACTCACCCACAGGCTTTACCACATAGGGCTGGCAGGAAACACAGTCAAACCCCTCATCAGCGGCCTGTTCCACATCATCCTCAGTGAAGAGGCTCTCACAGCCAGCATGCATCCACCTAGGAGGAAGATGGGGCGTAAGCATGTAGGCAATGCCGCCTAATCGCAGGGCAGCAGGGCCAACAGGAGGGAAAAGGACGCCTTCACCTTTCACAGTGGCGGCACTGGATGAGCAGGTCCTCTTCCACATAAGGAGCATGGCAGACAGGACAGGTCACCAGGCTTGCACAGGGTGCACAGTGGGTGTAACTATTCTGCCACTCACAATGGAAGCCAGGAGAGGCAGCCCCACACTGCATGCAAGATACACACCTGGTAGAAGCAGAAAGACAAATCTCAGCACCTAACCTTGCCAAAGCACCCAGAGGTGCCCCCACCGACGAGCAGCCTGGCTTCCTAAATGCAGCCTGTCACATAGCCATTACCGTGTCGCCCCTAACATCTCAGGCTCATGTGGCTTATCTTTCCAGGCCCCTGGTTGCGTGCAAGACCCCAGGTCTCCTTACCACTTGCACTTCCAGCCACCCTTGGGCACGGTGAGCAGAGGGGGATCCAGGCAGTATGTGTGGTAGCTAATATCACAGTCATCACAGAGCAGCAAACGTGAGGGGTCGGAGGCCTGGCCGCAGACCTCGCACACGATACACTCCACGCAACGCCAACCCTTCAGCAGCATCACCTTAGTGATCTGGTACAACAGGTGCAATTCCTCAGGGTGTGAGGGGGGAAGAGGGCTTCAAGAGTTATGGACGGGAGCCCTAGTACAGAGTCCAGACTCCCATTCCAGCACAGAAAAGCTCGCCCAAGCACTCTCCCCCTATCCCACCCCCAGGGAACTCTAAGCAGGTTCCCAGGAATCTCTGCCAACCAGAGAATAGCCTCAGCAGCTCCCTTGGTTTTGGGGGAGGAGGGGGAGGGGCTCAGTGGGGTTTTGTTTTTGAGAAAGGGTCTCACTATGTAGTTCAAGCTGGATCTGAGAACACTGTGTGGCCAAGCTGGCCTTGAACTTGCAGCAACCCTGCCTCAGCCCCTCACGTGCTAGGACCGTAGGCGTGCACCACCACATGCAGCACCACTGTCTTGATACAGAAGTGGAACAGCAACTGTTCACTAGCTAAGCCCTGAAGGCGGCTGTGGACAGAACTTGGTCATACTGGCCTCAGTTTTTCTTAAACATTTAGGACCTATTAACAATATACGTTAATGAATGTTAGCAGTAGGTTAAATTACAAATTAGTACTACTAAAACTTTAAATCATGCTTAGATCAAAAACAGTACATTATCTCTTTTTTTAGGTAGTAAATATTCTCTTTGTGATACGAACTGATGGTTTTATGCTCTATTTCCAGACTATATTGTGTTTTCTACTGATAAAGTTGGCAGCATTTATGTGACGAACTGAATCATACCAGCAAGTTTTGTTCTACTGCAAAGACTGTCACGTCCCAAACTATTTTTCCTCAAGATGAGCCTGAGATGGTGAACAACTTCCAAGAGCAGCTGCCACTTTAACAAGTTAGTGTAATCAGGATGGGGCGCAGGGTAAGAAAAAGCCAGAGGATGGGTGAGGGCAAGAAAAAAAAGCAAGGAAGAACAGAATGCAAACACATGCAAGAAAAAGAACCAGGTATGATGGCGCGCGCCCCAGCACTTCAGAAGGCTGAGGCAGGGGCACTGCTGCGAGTTCAAGGTCAGCAAAAACCAGACAAACTCTGTTTCTATCCTAGACCTCTGTAGCCCTGAACTTACCTTGCTGTTGACACAGTAAGGGTGATAGCACTGAGAGCACTGTGAACAGGCGAGGAGGTGGCCCTCGGCGCCCCGGCCAAAGCTGCCGCACACCACACACATGTCCTGAGGAGACACAATGTCAGTGTCCAACCAGGTCTCCTCAGCTTACTCAGTCCCAGTCACCTACTAAATACTAACCTGCAAGAAGGGGGCCAGGAAGTCAGAAGACTACCTCACAACAGAAAATATTTAAAAGGTTCAGTAATTTTGTGTTCTCCTCTCTAAAGGTTACATAATGACACTTAACACTTCCTGTTCAAAACACATTTGTTGTGCACTTAATTTGTATCTAGTAAAAGACATAATATTTTAAAAGAACATTTAAAAGGCCTGTACAGGGCCCACCTGATAGCTCAGTGGATTAAAGCACCTGCTTAGGCAGATGCAGGGGCCAGGGGTTTGATCCCTGGCCTGCTGTGCCGGCCCCGCCCCCGGGGTGCCCCGAGACAAGAGACTGAGACTGGGAATGGTGGTGCGAGCCTATAATCCCAGCGCTTGGGAGGCTATAAACGAGAATCACTATGAATCTGTTCTACTTAGTGAGACCTTGTAGATACTGTCCTAAATACATAAAATAAAAATAAGTAAATAAAAGGCCTGTACAGAGCACATGACCCTGTTCCTTCCATTGAACCCACCCGAAACAGGCTTCCCTAGCAGGTAACTTGCTCACCCAGCAGGTAACTTGAATCTGCCTGACATAGGGAAAGATAAGAAGAAATTACAGGAAGATGGGGTAAAAAGAATGGCTGAAGCCAGGCATGGTGGCCCACGCCTATGATCAAAGCACTTGGGAGGCTGAGGCAGGAGGATCACCGTGAGTTGGAGGCCAGCCTGCACTACAGAGCGAGTTCCAGGCCAGCCTGAGCTACATATCAACATTCTGTCTCAAAAAAAAGTAGAGCAGAGTGGGCCAGGTGTGGTGGTGCACGCCTGTAATCCCAGCACTTGTGAGGCTGAGACAGGAGGATCAGTGTGAGTTTGAGACCAGCCTGGGCTACAAAAGTGAGCTCAAGGCCAGCCTGAACTGCATAGTGAGACTCTGTCTCAAAAAGAAAAAAAACTTAGAGAACAACATACAAAATAAAAATCTAAAACCCTCCTCCTCCCTTGTTGCTTTTTCTGTCTTCTGCCCCATGAACTGTTTCTCCTCTGCATCCTCCTCTGCCAAGCCTCCCTGCCTTGGCGCCAACAGATGATGGATGGAAGCCTCTACAAACTGTGAGCTAAATAAACTTTTCCGCCTTTAAAAAAAATTTAAAAATTTAAGGGCCAGTAAAATAGCTCAGCTGACTAAGCAGCCTGCTTAGGCAAGCACAGGAACCAGGGCTCAATCCCTGGCACCACATGCCATGCTAGCCCCGGCCCCTGGGCATGCTGAGCTGGCCACCGAGACCCAGCACAGTGGCACACATTTGTAATCCCAGTGCAGGGGAGGCTGAAAACAGGAGGATCACTACGAGTCTGAGCTGTGTGGTGAGACCCTGTACCAAATACATTAAAAAAGAAAAAAAAAAAAGGAAACTGGAAGGGGATTAAAAAAAAAAAAAAATGGTTGAATCTGAGTCACATATATGATCAAATTCCTTTGGCTTCAAGATTACTCGGGTGGGGGCCAGGGAGACAACTCAACAGCTTAAGCACTTCCCTAGCAAGCTCAAGGTCTCAAGTTCGATCCCTGGTACCACACACACACACACACACACACACACACACACACACACGATTACTCAGGTAAGAACATGTCAAAGCTTACTACAGTATAGCTTCAACAGGACAATGACTTCTTTGTTTTTGATAGGACTGAACCCAGGGCCTCTGCACCGAGTTACATCCCCAGCCCTCTTCTTAACTCTACTTGTATTTTGAGACAAGTTCTTGCTAAGTGACAAAGTTGCCTGAGCTGGACTCCAAATCAAGCCTCGCAGAGTGCTTGGAATTAAGGCACATCACCCCTCCCCAGCTGGCAAAGACCACGACTACCTTTCTTCCTGCTACCCAGGACTGCTTCGACTCAGTGCCTCCCTTCCCATGAGCTCAGAATGCCCAGCTGTTCCTGGTTCTCCTCCTCACCCTCTGATCACATTACACACACAGTGTTTAGCTTACTACTCTCAGAGCTGGGGACAGAACCACCCCAAGTCCACTACCTGCATCAGAACAAATTTGTCTGTGTTGGAGAACAGAACCACAGTATTCTGCATGGTGTCATCCTCCTCATCTTCCTCCTCCTTACTGGGAGATCCATCAACATCAGCCACCTGATAACAGAGGGTTATGGAAAGTGAGGATGAATATGCCCCAACTAACCTGCTATTTCCTCTCTGGTGTGGGGGAAGGAGATATGAAGCCCTTGATGAGGTAAAGGCTGGATCCCAGGACTAAGAAACAGAAAGAAACCCCAACCTCCAGACCATGGCAGAGATGGCAGAAAAGCCTACAGGCCAAGCAGACAGCAGCACAAACTTAGCCAGCCAGAACCTAGGCGAGAGCAGGTAAACCTACAGGATGGGGGCCAGAGCAGGATGTTTCTATCACTGAAAGCTTCTAAAAGCTTGGCCATCACTGCCCTAAACTAGCAAGCATGCAGGCATCTGGCAGGACAAAAAAGATGTTTACAGGCGCCAGACACAGCACGCTAGGGAAATGTGAGGGCTCTCCTTACTACCAGAGTCTCGACGGAAGAAGTAGTTGATTTTAGCCGGGCCCGGCCCCTCCCACGTCCTCCATGTGCTCCTCCTCGAGGCCGGCGTCTTCCTGGGAAACTACTGCTTCGACCCTGGTGGAAAGAAGAGAAGGGTTACAAAAGCAAGCCAAGGTCCAGTGTGCTGGGTCCTCAGACTTAGAGGGAAAAGAAATAGACAGAGTGTGTAGTTTATAAAGCCCAAGAGTCTCACTCAGAACAAGGGGAGAAAGCGAAGCCTCCAAATTCACAACCAGACCCACTTTCTTCTTTCAAGACAGGTGTATGTGCTATAAAAAATAGTGACTCTGAAAGAGACCAGAGTTTCTGGTTGACCTGAGGGTGATCAAAACCTGGGCAAATCTTTTGCCCCCTCTGTCAGTATTCTCCTTAGTGACATGTAAAGTTGGACCACAGGATTTCTGCAAGTGTGGTGGCATCACAACTACACTCAGACACAAACCCTGACCCCGCCCAGGGCTGGACAGCCCCTCACCTGTTTGATTCTAGAACGGGCTGGGGAGCTTCGCCGGCGCCCTTTGTCCCCGTCAGCTTTGCCTCCACTGACAGCTGTCCCAGCGTCACACAGCAGTGAGTCATCCGTCTCCGGCAGGGAGTCGGTACAGAGCCGCAGGGAGCCCTCATCTCGGACTGGACTAACATCTGTAGATACCCCCAGCTCCATGGACAGAGAGCCGCCGCCCTCAGGGTCCGGAGAGCCCAGCAGGGGCTCCGAACCAGGAAAACTGGCACTGGCATCGCCCTGGCTCAGATTAGAGATTTCATTTACAATGTCGGACTTGATGAGAGTGGGTGGCATGGGGGCCACTGGCACAGAGCCCTGCTCTGCCTGCTTGCATTCTGGGCCATAGACCTCCATAGGGGTCACAGGGGCCAGCTCCTCGGGGTCAAGGAGCCCCGGGGAGCCTTTACATTCACTAGCCAAGCTGCCAGGGGTCTGTCCAGCCTCTGGCTGTGAACCAGGCTCATCAGTCCCATTGAGACGGGCTGTGTCTTCCCCCAAGCCGGAAAAGTCGTCCAGGGCTGGGGCAGGGCTAGGAGCAGGACAGGACAGATCCGCAGCGGGGGAGCAGAGGGGGCTGGTGGCACTGGGTTCCAAAGCTGGGCACTCAGGTTCTAGGTCCTTCTCCACTTCCATCGCATGTGACTCAGGCTCTTCTGAGACCTCCACTGGCTTCCCCATGGGACTCAATGGGGAGGGAACAGACAGTGGTGGAGCCGGAGGGGAGCAGTGGGGAGATGTGTTTGGGGGAGGTAAGGAATGCTGAAGGGG